>JAQZBX010071043.1:0-15307 GCA_029593785.1 Cabassous unicinctus
AAGTGAAGGGAACACTGCCTAACTCATTCTATGTTGCCAACATCACCCTAATATCAAAGGCAAACAAAGATGACATGAGAAAAGAAAACTATAACCCTATATCTTTCAAGAAACTTGATCCTCAAATCCTCAAGAAAGTACTTGCTAATCATATTCAACAACACATCAAATGACTTATACACCCTGACCCAGTTGGTTTCATCCCTGGTGTGCAAGGATGCTTCAACATAAGAAAATCAATCAATGTAATACACCACATAAACAGATTTTAAAAATCACATGTTAATCTCTCTACATGCAGAAAAATCATTTGGCAAAATACAGCACACTTTTTGGAAAACACTTCAAAAAATAGGAATAGAAGGAAACTTCCTCAACATGATAAAGGGTATATATGAAAAAACCAACAGCTAACATCATATTCAATGGTGAAATCCTAAAATCTTTCCTTCAAAGATCTAGAATAAGATAAGGATTACCACTGTCACTGTTGTTATTTAACATAGTGTTAGAAGTACTTGCTTGAGCATTTAGGCAAGAAAAAGATATAAAAGGCATACAAGCCAGAAAGGAAAATGTAAAAAATTCACTATTTTCAGATGACATAATCCTATATCTCAAAATCCCTGAAAAATCTATAAAGAAGTTTATGAATGAGTTCAGTAAAGTGTCAAGGTATAAGATTAATGTGCAAATGAGCTGATCAGTAACCTTACAAATGAGTCCGGTAAAGTGGTATAAGGTTAATGTGCAAAAATCAGTAACATTTCTGTATACCAATAATTAGCAATATGAGGGGGATATCAAGAAAAAAATCTCATTTACAAAAGCAAATACAAGAATCAGAAACCTAGAAATAAATTTAACTAAAGATGTAAATAAGATTAATAAAACCTACCCACACCATACTCTATTAAAATTAAAGAGATTTCGTGTGCTCTTTGCCCTCCTGAAGACTTAGTACACAACTATGTGACAATTGAATATAAAACCATAACTGAAATCTTGAGCTTGGATTTACCAATCCATTAATTCACTAGTGGAATCTGTGCTTTCTGATGGGATATATTTAAGTTCAAAATTCTCTAATCTCTAGCATAATGGACAGTCACATTTATCTTAGACTAAATGTCTATGGAACACTTTAGGGAGAGATATGACATTAATTTTCTTGTATTTCATGAAAATAAATTAGAACTGTATATTATTTATGCGAGACTCACTTTAGCTCTAGATAGAATTTCTAGCACAAAATTGAATAACAATGTGGAGAGTGAGTATCCTAGTCTTTTTCACAAACTCAGTGGGAAAGGTTTCAGACTTTCACCAGTAAGTTCAATATTAGAAGTGGGTTTTTCCATATACGCACTTTATCATGTTGAGAAAATTTCCTTCTATTCCTATCTTTCAGTGTGTTTTTATCTAGAAAGGGTGTTGTATTTTGTCAAATGCCTTTTCTGCATCAGTTGAGGATTGTGTGATTTTTTTTCTTCAATTTATTAATTCAGTGAATTATCATGATTAATTTTCTTATGTTGACCAACCTTGAATAACTGGCAAAAAGCACACTTGATTTTGAAGTATGTTTTTTATGTGTTTTTGGATTTGAATGCAAGTATTTTGTTGAGGATTTTTTCATATATATTCATTAAAGAAATTGTTCTTTAATTTCCTTTTTTTATAGTATCTTTATTTGGTTTGATATTAGAGCATTAGCTTCATAGAATGAGTTTGGGTGCATTACTTCCTGTTCAATGTTTTGAAATAATTTGAGCAAGATTGATTTTACCAATTGATATTAAAAATTAATACCAAAAGTTTTTAATTTGATGATATCCAATGTATTTTTTCATTCATTCCTTGTGCTTTGGATGTGAAGTCAAAAATCCATTTCCTAACATGAGGAACGTTCCCTATTATGTTTTCTTCTAGGTCTTTGATATTTCTGGCTCTTTTATTTAGGTATTTTTTCCATTTTTAATTTTTAATTTCTTTTTCTATCAAGTATGAGGTAGGGATCCTCCATTTGTTTTTCAAATGGAGATTGAGTTTTCCAACAACATTTGTTGAACAGATTATTCTTTGCCAATAGAGTGGTCATTCCTCATTGCCAAAAGTTAGTTGGCCATAAATGCAATTGTTGATTTCTTAGCTCTCAATTTGATTCCATTTGGCTATATGTCTGTTCTACTGCCAATACTATGCTGCTTTGATTAATGTGGCTTCACAGTAAGTTTTAAGATTGTGAAGTGTCAGTCTTCCTTGTTCTTTTACCAGATGACTTTGGCTATTTGGTTTCTTACCTTTTCTTATAAACTTTATGATTGACCTTTCCATTTCTGCAAAGAAGATTAATGGAATTTTTATTGGAATTGCATTGAATCTGTAAATTATTTTGGGTGCAATTGACATCTTAAAAATATTTAGTCTTCTAATCAATGAGCATTGAATATCCTTTCATTTAATTAGGTCTTTGATTTCTTATAGCAATGTTTTATAATTTTCTATGTACAAGTGTTTTACATTCTTGGTTAAATTTATTCTTAGATATTTGATATTTTAGTTGCTATCATAAAAAGAATTTTTTTTTCTTCTTTCCCAGATTGCTCATTACTAGTATATAGAAACAACGCTAATTTTGTTTGATGATCTTCTGCCAGACCAGTTTAGCAAATTTTTGTATTAACTCTAGAACTTTTATTGTTGAGTTTAAGGGACTTTCTATATATAAGATCATGTCTTCTGCAGATCGTGTCTTCTCCAAATTCCAATTTGGAATTTGGAATTCTAGAACCTTTATTGTAGAGTTTAAGGGACTTTCTATATATAGGATCATGTTTTCTGCAGATCATGTCTTCTCCAAATTCCAATTTGGATTCTTTTATTTTTCTTGTCTAAATGTTCTGACAAGAAATTCCAGTAAAATATTAAATAAAAGTGATAACACTGGGTATTCTTATATTGCTCCAGATGTTAGAGGAATACTTTCAATCTCTCACCATTGAGTATGATATTAGGAGTGGGATTTTCATATATGCCCTTCATCGTGTTGAGAAAGTTCTTACTATTGATAACTTTTCTAAATATTTTTTCAAGAAAGGATGCTGGATTCTGCCAAAAGCCATTTTTTTGTTCATTGAGACAGTTATAATTTTATCCCTTTCATTTGATTAGTGTGTTGAATTACATTAATTGGTTGTATTATATTGAACCACCCTTGCAACCTGGGTTAAATAATATTTTATAATGGTATATAATTCTTTAATGTGTTGTTTGATTCAATCTGGTAGTATTTTGTTAAAAGGTTTTGCATTTATATTCATAAGAGGACTTGGTCTGTAATTTTCCTCTCTTGTAGTGTCTTTATTTGGTAGTGGTAATAAAATGATGTTAGTCTCATAAAATGAGTTACAAAGTGTTCCCTACTCTTCAATATTTGGAAGTTTTTAAGAATGATTGGTGTGAATTCATCTTGGAATGTTCAGTAGAATTCTTCTTTGTATCCATCTGTCCCTGGTTTCTCTTTGTTGCAAATTTTATGATGAATGATTCAATCTCTTTACTTATCATTGATATGTTGAGATCTTATATTTTTCTAAAGTGATTGTAGTTTGAGTATTTCTAGGAACTTGTCCATTTCATCTAAATTGAATAATTTGTTGGCATAAATTTGTTCATAGTATCCTCTGACAGCCCTTTTAATATGTGCAATAAGTATTATTGCCCCCTCAGATTTGTCAGTCTAGGTAAAGTTTTGCCAATTTTATTGCCAAATTTTGGTTTTGTTAATGGTGTCTATTGTTTAATTGTACTCTCTACTTCATCTATTTGTGCCCTTATCACCATCATTTATTTCCCTATTCTTGTTTTTTGTTTATTTTACTGTTCTTTATTTAGTTTCTCCTGGTGTGCAGTTAGGTCTCTGTAGCTCTTTCTCCCTTTTTAATGTAAAGCATTTAAGGTTACAAATATTTTCTATGCTCTGCCTTTTCTGTGGTCTCATTTTAATGTATTTCAAGATATTTACTGATTTCCCTTAAACTTTCTTCTTAGACCCAATGATTGTTTAAGAATATTTTATCCATGTATTTGTGGATTTTCCAGTTCTCTGTCTGTTGTTAATTTCCAGCTTCATTCCACTCTAGTCATTGAAGATGTTTTGTATGATTTCAGTCTTTTAAAATTGATTGAGACTAGATTTATCATATAACATGTGATCTATCCTATAGAATCATCCACATGCAATTGAGAATAAAGAATATCCTGTGGTTTAGGTGTGTAATGTTCTGTATATGACTGTCTGTTCTCATTCATTTATCATATTTTACCATTTCTCTCTGTCCTTATTGATTTTTTGACTAGTTTTTATATCCATTGATGAAAGTAGTGTATTTAAGTCTCTGAATATTGTTATTTGGAGGTATCCATTTCTTCTCTCACTTTTGTCAAAGTTTATCCCATATATTTTGGAGCACCATAGATACATAAATGTTTTGAATTGTTATTTCTTCTTGGTAGATTGACATTTTTTTATTAATATGTAGTGCAATTCTTTTTCTCTTTTAACAGCTTTTGATTTAAATCTATTTTGCCAATATTAGTATAACTACTCCAGCTCGTTTTTGGCTATTGTTTGCATGGATTTTTTTGTCCATCCTTTCACTTTTAACCTATTTGTGCCTTTGCATCTAAAATAAGTCTCCTTTAAACAGCATGTAGTTAGATCATGTTTTTTATCCATTCTGCTATTCAGTGACTTTTGATTTGGGAATTAAATCCATTAACATTCAGTGTTATTACTCTAAAGGCAGTAATTTCATCAACCATTTTGCCCTTTGGTTTTCCTATGTCATATTTTTTTTTCAATCTTGCCCTTTATTGCAACCTCCTATTCTGTATGGTTGAAACTTGTGGTGAAACCTGACTGATCCTTTTCTCAGTTCTGTTTGTGGATTCTTTAAAATAGTTTCATTGTGGTTGCACTGGATTTGTATTACAAAACCTAAGTCCATAAACTACTAATATGAATATATACCAACCTAACATCTATAGCACACACATTCTGTATTCTTATAACGTGATGCTTCCACTCTTTAAGCTGTTTTACCCAATATTAGCTCATTATATTTTTGTGTCCGTTACCACACAATTGACTATTTCTTATTTAATTACATTCTTTTATATGAATTGAAGTGGACAGTTATATACTGAAGGTAGAGTATTATTGGACTTTGTACTACTCATTTATTTACATTTCCTGAAGACCTTCACTTCTTCACACTCTTCCATTTTACTTTTTCCTGTCTTTTCTATTCAATGTAAAGGAATCCCTTTATCTATTCTTGTAGGCCAGGTTGCTTGTTAATGAATTCTCTCAGTTTCCATTTATATGTGAAAGTTTAAATTCCAGTCTCATTTTTCAGGAGGTACTTGAGAATGAGCCCAGGACTTCATACATGGGAAGCAAATGCTCAACCACCGAGCTACACCTGCTCCCTTCCAGGCACATTTTTGAAGGACAGTTTTGCCAGATAAGGAATATTTGGCTGGCAATTTTTTAATTCACTGCCTTAAATATATCATACCATTGCCTTCTCATATATATAGTTTCCGATGAGAAATCAGCACTTAGTCTTATCAATTATGCCTTTTATGTGATGAATCATGTTTATCTTGCTGTTTTCAGAATTCTGTCTCTATCTTTGGCATTAAACATTCTGTTAGTATTTGTATTGGTGTAGCTGTATTAAGGTTTATTCTGTTTGGTGTGTGTTGCAATTCTTGGATATGTGTTTTTATGTCTTTCTTAAGAGTTAGGTCATTTTTGGCCATTATTATCTCAAATATTCCTTCTGTTCCTTTATATTTTATTCTCCTTCTGAGATTCCCATGATGCATGTGTTTCTATGCTTCATCCTTTTCCTTAATTCCGATTGTCGTTGCTCAATTTTTTTTTCTATAAATTCTCTATATGTTCTTCCAACTGTATGATTTTGACTGTCCATTTTTCTAGTTCACTGATTTTTTTCCTGTGATTTTTCAAATTTTCTGTTTTGTCTCTAGTATATTTATAATCTTCATTATTCTGACTTTCATCCCCATAATTCTTTTAATGTTTGTTTTTAAAATTTCTAAGTCTTCTTTCTGCCCCCATATTATCTTCTTTAACACATTTTAAGTTTATAGCCATCTTTAGTTTATTTTTATCCATATTTTCTCTCATCTCCTTAAACTGATTTAAGAAATTTGTTGGGACATCTTTGAATAGTAGTAGTAGTTGTTGTTGTTGTTGTTGTTTTCCCAAATTCTGTGTCTCCTCTGAAGTTTTAATTTGTTCCCATGACTAAGAAATATTTTCCTATTTCTTTTATGGCATGTGATTTCTTTTCCTGATGTCTGGGTAATTGATTATTTTGATTGCTATTTCTTGAAATTGACTTTTCCCTATTGCCTTGGGTTTTCTTGTAGATTTGTTGCAAGTTAAATCTGTTCTATGATGCTTGGTCCAGCTTATAATGAATATTTAAAGTAGCCTGTGTTTAACTTTTCAGATTTTCATCATTCTTCTGCAGGGCTATTTGCCCTGGATATATGTTGTAAATTTAAGTTGACCTTTTATGTGCAATTGAGAAATCATCATTTCCTTTGTACCTTCTCACAGAATCCTGATCACTTCTGTTTGTTTTTGTGCAGAATTTTCTTCCCAGATTCTACAGTTTGTTTAACTTCTCTCTCTCATTTATTACTGCTTTTTCATTACACTCTTTGGTTCTTAGACACATTCTGCCTTAGAGCAGTTCAGTTTTCCCCATTTTTTCTGAAACTTTTTTTTGCCTCTAGTTGCTTTTCTGATAGTGTACCCTACCCCAGGAAGCCAAGTAGGGTTAATGCTAAAATATATTTTTATTCATTATGTGTTGCATCAGAAACTGGGCTTAGTATGGGCACCTCATACCAACAATTCTGCTTCATTTTCTTTTACATTTTGGGGTACCTTTTTGTATGTGTGCTCATCAGTTGATTGTGTTCTGACCTGGATTGGTCACCTTGGGTCTCTGTGCCTGGATATGTGTGGGGTTCTATTCTGTTGCTGAGAGTGGCTCTGTGATCTGCATCTCTGGCAGGAGGATCTCAGACTATGCTGCATTTGTGTGATTCTTAAGCCAAGTGGGAGCTAATGGGAGCCAGTGAAGTAGATTAGGTAAACCAAAATGTCAAAAAATATTAAAGTCTCAACACTATAGGAATCACATATTTGGAGGAAATTTTTATTTATATGTGAAAGATATGTCTACTTTTCATGAAATGTCTAATACATTTTAATATATATTAAACATTTCTTATTATTCTTGTAAGATATTGATGCTTTCTACATTGACTTAACTATTAAAGAATTTTATCTTCATGCTTGTGAAATCTTTGTTTTTCAAATAAAACAGTCTACTGATTTATATGACCACCTAGTAATTGTTAGTATTGAACATTCCACTATGGTCACCATTGAAGAATATTATCATTTTCATTGTCATATAGGAAAAGCATATTAAGTGCATGATTTTTACTATCACATGTATTATGTTAGGCAATAATGTTAACACATACCATAGTTTTGTTTATTGGATTTTTTGCTGAGCCATGTATACTTTAGTGAATTGTGTGTCCATAACCCCATCATAATCACTTCATCAAATATTGATCTAAGTCTTTTTAATCTAAAGATATTTGAACTAAATAGAAAGCCACATTCCATTTGCCTACAAATTCAAGGGTGATACAAGGGTAAAATAATCTCTATGAGCTCTCTCATTTGGGAAAGGGGAAGGAAGGGGAGCACATAGAAGTCATTAATACATAAAATTATAGAATTTCCATAGGAAGTGCTCTAAGGGCTTTCTACTGGGAAAAGGGAATGATACTTTATTGTGATGCATTTGGTTCCACTTGAGCAGCTTCACACTCCTGCAGACTCCAGTTTTTGGAGGTCTTTGCTTTTTGGTGAATTTCCTTGTATACAATTGAACAGGATATTGGAAAATATTTCCTTCATGGTTGTTATACAACTTTTGTTACCTCTTTCCTACCTTTAGAAATTTGATAACACAAAGTTTGGTTTAGTCTCAAACTGTCATCTGTCTTTTACCCTAGGCTCTTGACTTTGAGGCAGGAAAACAAAAATCTTACTTCTATTCCTTATAGTTATAATTAATTCCTTGTGTCAAATTTTAGGCCCACAAATACTTTCATGAACGCCTTTTCACAGAAGGTGTGACTTATATACTTTGATCTTGTTAGGCTTTGGTAGAAGAGTTACACACATTTCTTAGCTGACTCATTTTGTCTAAATGAAAGGATATACTAGTCATCTCTTTATATAATTCAGAAGGATCAACAATTAGCTTTAAAGCCACATCCCTGAGTTGGTCTGTGGCACAAGATTGAATTCTAACCAGCTTTTGTCATTTGTCAGTAAAGAGTTGACAAAACACTTTCCCCTTCTCTATGGACAAATCGACTTGTGCTAAATTTCTATCATGGTTGAACTGTATATCTACAGTTCACTACTACAGTAACACTACCAGGTGTTACTGTGTTACAAACACTGCTTATGAACCCAGCTGGGGTAACTGCATCTTGACTGGGAGAAAAGTTGTTAATAATAAATATGTAGGGAAAGTCCAAGTTTTGGCATTCCCTGAGCAAAATGAAACTTGCAAATCAATATGTCCTTGTAGCAGTTTGGCATTATTTATGAATTCCAAAAATAGATATTGGATTATACTTATAAACTTGTCTGTTCCTTTGGGCATGAAGAAATTATGATTACAACTTTGATTGGGCCACATTAGTAGGGCATTAAGTCCATGCCCCTTGGTGGGTGGGAGCTCACAGATAAAAGACATGGCAAAAGACAGAGTTGAAGTTCTGATGCTGAGGTTTGAGCTGGAGCCCAGAAAGTGAAAACAGAGGAGAAGGACACAGAAGAATAAACACAGCTCTTAGACACAGCAGAAGCCCTGGAGAGACAGAGCCATTTGCTTGATAGTTGACAGCTGGCCTTGTGAAGACAGGCAATGCCTAGAGAGCCTCATAGTCTATAGATGACCTTGTGGCAACAGCAGAGTAGCTGAGCCCAGAGATAAGCAAGCCCTGGGAAGAGAGGAACCCAGGAAGGCTGAACCCAAATGTCAGCAGCCATCTTACTCCAACACAATAGACTTTGGTGAGGAAAATAACTTATGCGTTATGGCCTGGTAACTGTGGGCTTCTATGCCAAATAAATACCCTTTATAAAAGCCAAAATATTTCTGGTATTTTGCATCAGCACCCCTTTGGCTGACTAATACAGCCCCTTTGAAGGCTCAGAACTATGCCCATAATTCTTCTGTGGGCTGGGAATTGTAATCCACTGCAATATGTACCCACTGTGTAGTCTCTTTCCTCACATCTGAGATGTAATAGAAGAATATGAGAAGGATAGCTTCTCAATGACTATATAGACAACTATGAAAATTATTGCAAAAAAGAAAATCTTGCATTACCTTGATGCCAAGGACAGATAAAGATATCACAAGAAATTCATATTACCAACCAGTTACCTTTTTGAGTATACATGCAAATATCCTCACCACAATTCTGGCCAATGGAATCCTGCAGTTTTATTATTATTTATTATTTAATATTCATACATTTGACTCTATATATTAACCCAAAAATTAATATTAATACTATATTCAGATGGACACTAGTTAATTATTTATATCTTGAAGAGTTTATGATATTAGTATTGACATTTGAACATTAAGTTTAAATGAATGATGTATAAAAGTAAAAAGAAGAATGGATATATGAATAGCTATATCCTAAAACAAGTATAGCAAGATGCTCACAATACATCAGTTAAAGGAATTTGTGTATGTATTAACTCTATAATTCTTTCATCTTTAACATATGTAAACTTTTCTTCCTGAAATGAGCTGTATAAAAAGATAGAAATTAAACTTGTTAAAGAAATATGATGCCTACAAAATTTTAAGAAATTCAAAGTGATCTTCAAAGGAATGAGCAGCAAATTTTATATGGTGCTTTATTAAGGTATAAAAATAATTCTGCTTAATATACCATATAGCACAAAGCTGAATTTCTCTTTGGAATAGTGTAACATTTAAAAAATGTCTTTACTGTTATTTTAAAGCCAAAGGAATAATATTTTCATTAAAATGTATTCTAAAGGAAAAGTATTAAATTAAAAAACTGCATTTTTTCAATAGCATAAGTAAAAAAGAGACTCTAATGAAAGTTTCTTTGGAAAATTCATAATCACGTGCCAGATTTCTGATTTGATGGTGGCAATAAAGTGTCCTGAATAAGGAATGGCAATATCTGGAACTAAGAAAATAGAGAAAATGGAGGGAAGAATATCAAAACTAAATACTAACTTTATATTTGTAGAAAGACATGTTATTCCATTTGAAATGTCATATGGAAAATTAGTAAAAAGTCCTAAACAGTTGATAATGAAAATTCAGGCATAAAAGTTAAAGTGGTAAAGAGAATATCATAATCAGTAAAAATGAATCATTTATGAGAACTAAAACTGTCAGATATTTCAATTATTTGTTAACTTATAACCACTTTTATTTTCTGAGGAAACAATATGAAGGAAACGACTATGAGAGGACCATTTACAAGACTGGCAAATGGGTAAATAAGCCTTAGAGAAGTTAAAAAGACATAAAATGTAATATTACAAATTAGAAAAGGAGGCTAAGAAAATATGAGAGGTGGTTTGGTTGAAAATTGAATTTGATAGCTTAAAAGATAGTATGTTCAAAAATTTAGGAATTTCATAAATTAGCAACTTTGTAATAACTGTATAAAAATGACTGTTATAAAATACAATGTGTCATAAAAACATTGTATTTATCTCATAATTGTGAGCACATGCATTATAAGAAAGAAATGCATTTTTGTTATTTTTGGCCACTGAGACTATGACATTTTGTGTTATGCTTCATTTAATGCAAGATATTCAGTTGCCTGTACAGAAAAGGGAAATTTCATTACTGCTGTAAATGTTGATAACACTTTAAAGTTGACTCATTCCATGTCTTTTCAAATCAAAGACTCATAAATTTACATTCTCCACTATGGTGAATGAGGACACACTGTCCTAATGTTTCTGGAACAAAGCTTTTCCTGCTCAGTAGTTGAGTAGAAACTCCTGGTGAGGTCTTGGTCCTACTGAAGAATTTTTGCCAAACTATAGAGGAACAATATATTATGTGACAAAAGCTAGCCTCATGGTCAGCTTTTACCGTATCAGGAATCCAAATGGTGATCGCTGCTTCTTGTTCTGACACATTTAAATTATATATTTCCTAATTTCTATTAGAATCTGAGGGTAATGTTTCTAACCTGGGACACAGAGATCAACTAAATTTAAAGTCATACCTATAACGTGTTAATGTAGGAAAAAGGTGGAAAATAAGTAGCCAGGATGATTATAAATGCTCTGAGTTTCTCAGAAGTAGAACCTGAGTTGGTCTGAGGATCGGAAAACTGAAATCCACCCACATTCCTTACATCACTTTATTCCTGATTAAAAATATATTTTTTTAATATTTTATGTAAAATGCTATTATCCTCATGTAATATATTTCCTTAAATACTTCAATACAATTTTAGTCTAAGGTAAATTCCTTTGTATCTCAGTCTGATCAAAGCACCACAAAATAATAGTAAGAAACAAAAAACAGTTGAACATCAATAATGAAGACAGAAAGTATTCATGAATTGATCTTAATACATTTTGGAAGGCAATATTTGAAAATTGGAGTATAATGAATATTGAAGAAAGCCTTAAGTGATAATGTATATAGAAGCAGAATGAGGAATAGATACTATTAGGCACCTTAAAAATAAAAAATTTAGAGCATACAGGACAGAGACAGAAATTTAATACTGCTCCTGGAACACTGATTTTGATTAGGGAATCATTAGCTAACTTAGCTACATCCTATTAAAACCAAGACTAAAAAGCAGCCAGACAGGGCAAGGTAAAAATATCTGATGTAATTCCCTAGTTATATAGATACTGAATAACTTGTCAGTGGAAAGGTTTTGAGGATTTTACCAAGGAGGAAAGCGGCCTGCTATGTGGCATTGAGAGGACTCTTGAAAATCAATGCCAGTTTCATAGAAACTATTACCTAATTAGCTCCAAAACAGAAATCCTAGGAAAATTTTAATTGGATCATTAACAATTTTGAACAGAAATCTCAGGAATACACTGGAGTGCCAAATCTAGATTTTGAATGAGAAAGAACAGATTACACGTTTTTAAGTGACTTCAAATATAATGAGAAAATTAAAGGGACTATGGGACATTTTGAAACCTCTATTTATTACACACAAAGAGAAGGGATGAATTTGCACCTGTATGTTACTGTGACAAAAATCTCTTATGGATCAAAGAGAAATGAATTTTGCATGAAATTAAGTACATGTATGCACATAATTTCAAGCACAAAAGGAGTATTTGGTATATCTAAAAATTTGAAGAACATTTTCATTAAATATGATGTAAATACAAATATGTACTTTGGAAAATATGCCCATCCTAATAATGAGAATATAATCATTTTATATACCTATATCTTACTATAATTCAATCTATGTGGCTAGCTAGGTATCTTTCATTCCACAAATTTATTAAATATTTTTAATGAAATGGCCTAAATGTGGGTTCAGTGGCATTGGAATTAAAATATGTTCATCAATAAGATGTCAGAAGATAAAATATTAAATGTTTTCACTGGGTCAGTGTGGGCAAAAAAAAAAGCAATTGGCAATCCAAAAATTACAAAATAAAATCCTATGAAAAATCTTCAGGGAAACAGAAGATAAGTTTCATGACTAATAGAGACTACCTTATGCCATGCACATTAATTAAAAACACACACTTAGGAATATCAATGTAGAACATCAGAAATCCGTAAAATAAAATATAAAATTGTATAGAGAAAATCAGCAGAAGAATCAAAAGAATTGTAAGTTTTTATCAGGATTCTGGAGACTAGAAACTAATGAATACATATTCAAATATCTGTAAAAGACATTGTACAATAATATTACAAATGATATGAATTTAAATATATATCTAGACAGGGTACAAATTAAAGTCATATTGCCTAGGCAAAGACCCAGAAATTTAACTTGCAATCTCTGTACGTGTATTAGCCAAATCTAAAATTTGGCAGCAGTGTTAAT
Organism: Cabassous unicinctus; assembly: GCA_029593785.1. NCBI lineage: Eukaryota > Metazoa > Chordata > Mammalia > Cingulata > Chlamyphoridae > Cabassous > Cabassous unicinctus. The sequence goes on from JAQZBX010071043.1 coordinate 13,270, forward strand.
TTCCCAGGAAACAGTTGTACAGATGAGGCAGCTAGGAAAATTTCAATTGAAATTTACATAATAAAATCCTCATTCCTCACAATACTGAAAATATAATAATATAACCTGGGCATTGGTAGACTCGGAATGTACTTCAGACTATTACTGTGATTATTACTCTTGGGAAAGTAAGGCTTTTGATATTCATGCTATTCATGATTTTTTCTATTTATCATCTATCTATCTAGCCATCCAACCACAAAACATTTTTCCTCAGTTAAACACAAGATCTGAATTTTGTTCAGGTTCCAGATTTAATCATAAAATACACTTTCAATTATATAAAAATATCTAAGGATATTTCTCTCATGAAATAGAAACAGAATATTTTCAGGAGACATTGGAGGCAGCTTTTGGGAATTGAAACCTAAGAGGAACAAGTCCTATTACATGGCATTGATGGGACCAAAACAAATTGTGGCCAGCTCCATTTCTTCATATGATTAAAGAAATGTTCACTAGACATTAAGCAGCAAGGAATGGAGATCATAAGTGGCTTTCACTTGACTCTATGACATTTTAAACAAACATCTCAAAATTCTTAAGCATTGGAAGGAAACTTTTTTAAATGACTCCAAATGCACCGAGACAATTAAGGGGACAGTGGGACATGAAACACTTGTAGTTAATATACTCAAATAGATAAAGGATGATATACAATTTTTATTTTACTATTAGAAAATAGATCACAACTTAAGACTGTTATGCCTGAGGGATATATTCTGAGGGGAATTATGTATGTGCATATACAAAATTTATTTATTAAAATGCCTTTTAATACAGCTTGAAAAAAATTTGATCACTCCGTGTAATACAGATTTAAAATACATATACAGAGAAAACATGCAAGCAGTAAATGGGCACACTCATATTGAGATAAAAATGAGTTTAGCAATTTAAATATTACAATTAGGCACAGCTGGCACATAGGTAGGCCAGAGGCTTCAGTCTCTGGAGGTACACCTAAAAACTCAAGCATCACATATAGGTTTGAATAGAAGGGACTAAGGGACCATGTGCAGGGAGGACTTTTTTGAGTCTGACTCTGTCACTCTCGGGAGCACAGATTTCAAAGAGGAGCACACTAATAAGGCATCAATCTCTGGGGCTATCCCCACTTATATAGGACCTGGGTGTCTCCAGAGCCCTCAGGAGCCCCTCTGAAAGGGGTGACATCCACCCTGGTGTTCTATGAGATCCTACTGAGTTATGCATAAGCATTACCTCTGGGACGTCCTCCCGACTCTCTTTGAAGTCTCTTAGCCACATAAACTCATTTCTCTTTACTCTTTCCTCCTTTTATTCAAGGTTTTTTTTTCCAATTATGTTGCCAGTTGGCCCTTGTTGTTGATCCCTCGTTGCTAGGGAGGCTCATCCCCAGGAGTCATATCCCACGTTGGGGGGAAGGTAACGCATTCAAATGCTGAGTTTGGCTTAGAGAGAGGCCACATTTGAGCAACAAGGAAGCTCTCAGATGGCAACCCTTAGGCACCCCATAACAGTAGGCCAAGTTTCAGTTACATGAGCAAAGACTCATAAGGCTAGTCCTCAATAACCGGAACCCATCAGTGGGCCATCCTCTTTTGCCAGACACTTCCTCTGCACTCAGGGGACTGCTACTGCTCCCTTGGAGAATGTGGTAGAGTTCTCCACGCTGGGAATTCAGATTCCCTCATTTATTGAGTGATTGCCCTCTGTGACCATGCCCCATCCCTAGATAATTTGAACAATTTTATATATGTGCCTGCAATCTCGGTGCAGCTGCAACCCCTACCCTATAGCTCAATGGACTCATCCAAATCACCTGGCAAGGAGACGACTATGGGCAACGGCCATCCCAGGGAACGGAGGGGGCCTGCAGCTGCAGGCAGGATAATCCCATCCACCGTATCCATGGAATATAAACCTTCTCTCACTTGGAGGTGGAGTGGACATCACCATCCCAAAACCCCCAGGATTGGGGGAAGAGCTATGGACTAGAATGGACTTGGTGGTGTTC
>JAQZBX010071044.1:0-15305 GCA_029593785.1 Cabassous unicinctus
CACATTTTAATTATGAGCAGTATATCAAGTGAAACTATATCTAAATTAATCTGTTAATGCAGGAATGGATGTATTGGTATAGAAGGAGAGCTAGGGAGAGTCAGATAATGAAGCAGGAAATGTCAGAGTCTCTTTAAAATGCATTTGCATTAATCCTAGTTCTCACTACAGTCCTTAGGAATTCCTTAGAGCACTGTTCCTCAAATCTCTCTCTATCAGTGATGTCTACCCTCTATGTTCTTTCTTTCTTTCTTTTTTTGCAGGCAGGAAATTTATTGGGAACCTCTCTCAATGGAGGGGGTCTGAAAAGAGACTTCAGCCCACCCCCAGAGGGTGGTGGATATGGCTTTAGAGAGTACATCAATAGACAGGGAAACTGAGTACAGCCTGAGGCCAAATGGCCAGGGAACAGTGGGTGAGGAGGTCTTGGAATGTGGGAGGAGTTGGGGAGGGAGTGATGTTCCTTATCTGCTACATTTTGTTTATTCTTGGGATGAGATGAGCTGTCCCTAGGCTATGGCTTGTTCAGGAGATTAGGTGGGTATGTTCTTTCTTATTCAGTTCAATTCAACAATATTGTTGACTAGCCAGGTTACAATATGCTGATCTTTTTAAGATCTGTTCATGATAGGATGAGAAGGAAAGGGATTTTTAGAGGCAAGTGTTTCTATATCAGTCACCCTATGGATGAGGACACTGAGACTGAGGGTAGATGACCTGCCCACTCCCCATAGGTGTGATGTATAAAGGGGAGGAGCAGTTCAGGTGTTCCTCATGCAGTCATGGTGATCAGAGTTGGGGGCACACACTGGTCGTTTTTGACTCCCATTGAGGATAATACAATTAATAACAGTTGATGAAAAAAAATTAAATTTATATTGTTATCTATAGTACATAATTAACATTAGGTGCATTTTTCTAATATGCCATCCTATTATAAACATCTTGTATTGTGTCATACATTTGTTATCATTCATGAAAGGACATTGTTATACTTTTACTATTAACCCCAGTCCACTATCCACCAACAAGTTTCCCTGTAATATTGTCCCATATTTTATCTTCTAACTTTCATTCTAGTAACATATACCACCCTAAACTTCCAATTTCAACCACAATCACACACATAATTCAGTGCCACTATAGGTGGAAGAGGCTTTAATTGATTTTATGCTTTTCTTTTATGAATACTACTTATTTGATTATTTAATAATTATATTATTAAATAATATAATTAAGTAATAAATGTTATTATATGTATTATTTATTAATAATTCAGGTATAATATATGCATCTACTACCTGCTTTTGTTACACCGACACAAAACATTTTTGTGTATTATCATTATTATTTATTATTATCACTTCTTATAATTTTAAAAATCATTTTATTATAGCCATCTAGTCAATGTGAAGTAGTAAACTGCTGTGAATATTATTTACAATTCTCTCATGACTATAAATGGTCAGTCTCTATTCATGAGCTTATTAGTCATTCATAAATATTGTTTGGTGAAAGTGCATCCAATAATTTTAGACCATTTTAAAATTTAGTTTTACATTGACTTTTTATTTATGGGAAAGTGTACCTTATTTTATTTTGAATAGAAGTTCTTTATCAAAAATATGATTCACCAATACTTTTTCCTTATTTGCAAATTGTGTTTACCTTTACTTAAAGCTATTTATTTTTCACAGCAATTATTTTTAATTTTATTGAAATCCTTCTGCTTTGAAGACTTGTGAACTAAAAAGATGAGTCCTCTCATCATCGTACCAAATTGCAGTGGCAGGACAGGGACACCATCAACCAAGACACAGCATCATCCAAGAGGGAGGACCAGGAGGCCTCAGAGACACTGGCCCACAGGGATTCTGACCTCTGCCAAGCTCACTGTTCTAGGACCCCAACTCCTGGTTTAGCAGCCACTTCTGCTCCTGGGAGGGTTGCCCTGCACAGAGCTCCCCCTGAGAACAGCGACTGACTGGGCTGTATATCCAGGATCTCCACCCACATATTCAGGTTGGGTCAGTGTTGCCTGTACTGTCTATGTCTGCATCAGCCATGTGCTTCTTACCCCTGGCTGGCAGGCGTGAGTCCTCTCATGGGTCATCTGCATGGCTCCCAGGCAATGTCATGAAGGATAAACTGAATATATATGCACAAGCCCAAGTCTTAGATTCCTCATGTTTGCTTTTTTCTGTTTGCCAAAGGAAGACACATTCACAAACCTAGGGTCACCATGAGAGGCAGTACACATATGCTGGACATAGGGAAGAGGGACAAATTTGGGTTCATTGCTCAAAAATTAGACATGGAATATGTGTGTATGTGTGCAGGTGTGTATGGATATGTGGATGTATGTGGGTATGCTATGTGTGTTTGGGTAGAGCAGAGGTGTATGTGGGCTTTGAGCCCCATGGTTCTTTGTGTGAAGTTGTTCTCTGATGTAAGTTTCAACTTGAGACCCCCTGAAAGTCACTGAGAGACTCTGGATTCAACATGCCTGTGACAGTGTTTGAGCATCTGGCAGGAACCTTGGAATGGGACCCTAGAGGTTCCATAGAATCCTGTGTTTGATCTCCTTGAAGAGTACACTGGGTTGCTAAGGACAATTCACTATGTCAAGAGATGGTATCACCTAGGTATGGTATTTCTAAAGAGCAGTCTGAAGTCAAAGGCACAGCCAGGTAACACTGAGCAGAGACACTAAGGGAAATGCCCTGTTAGCACAACAGGAACCTCCCTGCATGGCAGAAGCTGGGTTGCAGGGGGTACTCAGGTCCCATGGAGCAAAGGGCCAGCCCCAGAACATGTGCAGGGGTCTGCAAGCATGTGCTTCCTCTTAAGATCTGGATTTTCCTTTCTGAAAACACAAACAAAATTAAGAATTTAAGCATGTCTACTGTGCCTAATCATATGTCACTCCATTGGGAGCCTTTGCCTACTTCAATAAGGCAACCAAAACACATTGAAAAGAGGTGTTTCTAGGTCTTATAGGCACCTTAATAGTGAGGAGCTGTAGAAAAAGGATGGTTTATTAATTCAATGCATCCATAATTTTGTGAGACACACTTTCACCTGATAATTGTTATGTTTCTCTTTACAGTCCATGCTTCATTTAAAAAAATGTCTTTAATAATGACATTCCATTATCCTCAGACATCTGGACTCAATTTCCATAAATTCACACCCTATTCTTAGTTCATGTTCTCTACATTTTACAGTGAAAGGAAAAATCAGCCATCAAAAATCCTTCCCTTGTGGAGCAGGTGTATCTCAGTGCTTGAGCATGTGCTTCACATATATGAGGTCCTGGTTTCAATCCCTGGTACCTCCTAAAAGAAGAAAAGAAAAAAGAAAAGAACCTTCCCCATTCTCCTCAACAGAAACTCCACTAATATCCTATCCTACTGACTCTGGTCATTGTACCTACTTACTACAATGTTTTCATTGCTGATAACCTCCAAAAGCATCTCACTTGAATATTTCCCTCTTTTCACTTTTTATTGCAAATGAGTCATTTTGGATGGTTCTTTGCAATAGCATTTAAAAACCTAGTGTGGGTGTCCAGCTACAGCAGATTTTAATAATTTCTGCAAGTGCCAGAAGCTGTTTTTCCTTTATTTTATTTTCTTTTCTGGCAGTTCCTAGCAACTCCTTCTTAACCACAAAAATATATGCACAATTACTGGATTTTGTGGGAAGGAATTTATATCAGTCTCCCTCCAAGGCCATCAGCCTCCAAAGTCAAGGACAGTCACTTCTGCAACTGTGCCAACCTATTAGTCTACCTGGTGAGGAATGGGAGCCCCTGGTTCTGGATGTTCACTGTTGTCCCTTCCCCTCCCCTTTCCAAGAGCCCGCATACCAGTTCTTAATCAGAAGTTCATGATTTGTCCTGTTCATCTGGCTCCTCATACTTCTGCTAACTTTCCTATTAACTCTTTTCAGGGATGGTGACTAGTGGTTATGTAATTCACATGACTAATAGTGACTAGCCAGGCTGCAGTATGCTACATTCAAGGCTACATTCCTGAAATGATAAAGTAATAGAGAATTGTCACCAATAACAGGATTGAAATTGGTAAATGTACAGTTTGGGTCACTGATGCTGAAGGGGCTGAACTGCCCCAGTGACACAGGTGTGACACCTCATTGAAAGGACCAGAGCAGCTGTCCCTTGTGGAATTGTGTTGGTCAGAGTTGAGGGCTAACATCACTTCCCACATTCTGGTTCCCAGGTCAGTGATAAAACTAATGACAGTGATGATAACAGCAACAGCTCAGGGCACCTACTCTAAAATTCACAAATGAAACCTCTGCTGTAAATCCCAGTTTGTGACTTGTGAGACTGAATCACATAGGAGTGAGGTCACCTCTTCAGTGTCACAGGGCAGGAAGGGATGGAGCTGCCATTGTAGACTTCTAGGATCTCAGCCATGATCACAAGATTCCATGACACAGGCTTCAGGAGGGTAGCTATCACATGATTTTAAAGGGACATGATTCCTTGGCAGGGTCTTGCCCTCTAGCCATTGTGAGCTTGTCTTTTCTGCAAACTATTCACTGTGGGAATATAGGGACAAGGTTCTACATGTTATTTTCCCTGATGTAGTGGATACCATCTTCAAAAAACCCAGAATTCACTGGCATTAACACAGGGAGCAGGAACTGAATGTTTCTGGGATCCATGAATGGACCCCTTACTGGGTTCCTAGGGCTGCTATAACAATCAATCACATAATGGGTGGATTAATAGGGAACAAATACCCTAATTTGCAGATCAGGAGGCTATAAATGTACAGATTTTAGGGAAGAATCCTTCTAATCCTCCTCCTAGTCACTGGAGCTTTGCCAAAAATCCTAGTCCTTCAATTCCTAACTCAGTCATCACATGTTGTCCTTTCTGAATCTGTCTGTTTGTGTCCAAATCTTTCCTTCTTACAAGGACACCAATCATGTTGGACTAATGCCAAATATAATCCAGTTTGGCCTCATCTTAACTAACATCTTCAAAGAACCTATTTTCAAATAAGGTCACAGTCACATGACTAGCATTAGAACTTCACCATGGGTATAGTGAGACAGAATTCAACCCATAGCACTGGTCTAACATATTGATGTGTTGATGACCTTCCACTGACTCTCTCTATATGTAAATCAGAGGAGGGTTTATGCTTCTTAAAGTTTTACCTAAGGAGAGTCCTGAGGTGCAGGGTGTCCCTACAGACTCAGTTAAGTACAGGGAATAAACAAGGTTAAGAAACTGGTAGGAGTGATAAAAATAACTGCATGAGAGATTGACTTGAGCAATTTCAACTCTACAATAGTTATTAAATATACATTTTATAAAAGCCCATTCCTAGGGAAAAATGTTCACATACTATGTGAGCCAAAAAAATTCATCCTGAATTATGACTCATATTTGATTGGGCCCAGTTTGTCTGAATTTACTGTGTTTGATACATTTAGCTGCTGCTTCAAAACTATAGGATATCCAATAAGAGTCAAGTAAAAGAAGAGATACCTGATAAGTTATTAAGCAGATTACAGTCCATGGGTTTGTGTTGGATATTTAATAAATATGTATATCCATTACCATAAAGACACACTGAATGTATATTCAAAGAACTCCATGTTCCTTGGCTGCATCTACCTTCCTTATCAGCTCCTTCCACAAGTTTCCATGGCCTGTAAAAAGAAAGCAGTGTACTAAGTGAAGTGTAGCCCCAACAAGTGGACTGTGTTCTCCTAGAGATCAACCAACATCTCCCTACCAGAGAAAACCCAGATACAGGGAACTCCCCTGACCCCTTTGACCTTTACATACAAAAGTACCTCCCCCATGCAAATTGATACTTGGGCCAATGGATGAAAAAACAGCACACATGGACTTAAATTTAGCATCCCCCTGAAACAGGAAAATATTGTCTACAATCCATGGACCTCATACAAAGGAACATGAAGCCATTGTGGTTCTTCCTTTTCTGGTTGTGCTTCCAAGATGTGAGTGCCTCAGGATTCAGAAGTGAAGGTAATGGGGAAGATGCATCTGAGCACAGGAATCACTGTTGTTCTCCTTGTCCTCAGGTGTCCTGTCCCAGGTGCAGCTGCAAGAGTCATGACCTGGCCTGGTGAAGCCCTCCCAGACCCTGTCCCTCACCTGCTCTGTCTCTAGATTCTATATCATAACCAGTGGTTACAGCCGGGAATGGATCCATCAGCACTCAGGAAAGGGGCTGCAGACATCAACAAATTGGAGAAAGTGGCACCAAACATCCTTTCCTCCACTAATAATACAAAAATCAAATAGAACCCATTATAAGCAACATTGTCAGGGAATATATACACATATTATATATGCATATTATATATAATATACATATTATACATTCCATATATATGAAATAAATATACATGTAAACAGACATACACAAATACATACATACATATATACATATATATATATGTAATCCCAGGTAGTAGAAGCACAGTGAACATATTCCTACAGCCACTCTTGAGCCTTAGCCACATCTGACTCCCCACTCAAAACATTATCTGCCTGGAAGTACCAGAATCTGGGTTTGGTGAGGGGCACCCCTAGGAGAGTTCTTTTTCTCTAAGGGCTCAGCCAGCATCCTCCTCCTAGGGTTCCCCTAAGACAAGGACCCCCTTCATCCCCTTTCATTTTACATACAAAGTTGCCTCTGAAATGCAAATCACCACATGGGTGAACACATGAAAACAGAGCAAACATTTATTTAAATTCAGATTCTTTTTCAGTCTGGATAATATTTCCTGGGCATCATGAACCTCATCCACAAGAACATGAAACCCCTGTGGTTCTTCCCCTTTCTGGTGGCAGCTTCCAGATGTGAGTGCCTCAGAAATGAAGGTAATGGGGATGCTGCCTCTGAGCATAGGACTCACTGTGGTTCTCCTTGTGATCAGGTGTCCTGTCCCAGGTGCAGCTGCAGGAGTCAGGTCCTGGCCAAGTGAAGGCCTCGGAGACCCTGTCACTCACCTGCAAAGCATCTGGACTCTCTTTAACTGACTATTATATGCTTTGGATCCACCAGGCTCCAGGAAAGTGTCTGGAGTGGGTCATCAGGATACATAGTGCTGGAAACACAAACTATACCCCATCTCTTCAGTCTTGACTCAGCATCAGCAGGGACGCTTCCAAGAATGTTTATTTAAAACTGAGCAGGCTGAGCACCAAGGACACTGCCACATATTATTTTGTGAGCTACACAGTGAGGGGGAATGATTGTGAGCCCAGACAAATAACTCCCTGCAGGGCACAGGAGGTGGCTGGGCTGCAGGGGAACCTCATGACCACCAGGGGGCATGCATGGTCTAACCCCAGTAGCTAGTTCAGGACAAAGCTGGGGAGGAATTTCTTATCCTCACTTTAGGATCCCTCTTCTTGCTTCTTAACATGAAACCCCCAGAGAACAGCCATTGCATCTTTTCTAAGTAGTGATATGATATATCCATGATTCAAACTCAGAACAGTTTCTTTTAATGTTAAGAAATGTATGTTTAAATACATTCATACTTATATATCATATAAAATTTTATGTAAATTATGGGAATTACTCCTATATTGTTAATAAATTGAAAATCTGAATAAAATTTGCATTTACTATCTCAGAGAAGTTACTTCTCTCAACTTACCTCAAATTTCTGAGACTGCCCAGGCAAATTAACCCCCACCCTCTGTCATGAAGAGTCCCAAATCCTCAACTGAGAGAAGGAATTGGAAATCCTGACCCTCTCTAGTAGAAGCATGCAAGTGACTTACTTTGTTCTTTCAGTCTCATGTATCAAAGACCAGTTCCATGCACTTATACTAAGTCTCTTATAAATTATGGTTTGATTATATAAAATGCCATCATTGTATCACATACAGTGCTTTTTAATATATAATTGATATATCAGCTTAAAAAACATGTTAACAATTTAAAAATCTAAATGGCATTCCTTATACATTTATATTTACTTAAACCCTTTCTTTTAATTTTTCTTGCCTCTACCAATCAATCATATCTCATATATTCTATTTCCCTAACATCATCAAATATTTTCTATAAATACAATATTAAGCTTTCTTTAATAGCTGTCTGTGAAGCAGGTCAGGTCATCAGAAAGAACTTGTGACCCTCTAATCCTCCCCACACATCCAGAGGCTTCCAAAGGCCGAGCTGACCTGAGTGTCCTGACAGGGAGAACTGACTTAATCTGATGTGTGCTTGACCTCAAGTTCCAGCACATTCTGGGAAGCAGAGCATGCTTCCAAGTGCCTCCTCCCTGCTCTGCATCTCCATGTGGGAAACAACTTTCTCATCAGTGTGATTTATGTTAAAGAAAGAGAGTTTCTTTCCCCAGTTGTGCAAGCAAACTTATGCCTATAGGACTCAGTACAATGGCAGGGAAACACTTTCAGAACAAGTCAAAATTCTGAAGCTTACCTGGCTACTTGTCTATCATACTCTATGAATAGAAGATTCAAGGGGAGAGGCTAGGAAATTAGCAGGATAGACATCATAGGAACATCATCCAAGTGTCCCTGTCCCTCCTTATGAAGCAATGCCTGGCCTGTCATGTATTTCTGCCCCACCCTGGTATAGAGTGTGCATTTTTCCAGATATTGCAGACTAAGATGTGTTGTCTTTAGCTGCTTATTTCAGAGAACTTCATCTGTGGGTTAAGGTTTTTGTTCCTTAGTGAAGGTGTGGATGGTTCTGGACATATGTTCCATGATGAAATCTCTCATCTTCCACTTTCTATTGGATCCCACCAGTGCCCATTAGATATTGGTTTCATTTGCTTTGTTTTGTAGTAGAACTAAGGAGGTGATTGTGGGTACATTTCCACAATAGTTGCTGCCACTCTCCCAAACACCACTGGGGAATAATCTATTATTGGTTTGTTTTGTTTTGTTCTGTTCTGCTTTTTGGTGTATTCTCCCTAATTTTGGAGAAAAAGCCTGGAAGACAGTATGGATATGGCCTTTGTGAGATTCACTCTAGCAACTTTATCACAATCAAAGTTTAGAAATTTATTAACAATTACTAGTTTATCCTTCTTACTAACTTATATGTGATCTGTTAATACTGGACCCAAATAGGTTTTAATTTGTGACCTATTTCTCTTTATTCACACCACTCTGTCTCTAGATTTTAAGATTTTTCTTACCTCTGTGACATCAACTTTTGGACATGTTGAGTATATTTTGACAATTTGCAGTTTTCCAACAGAAGACTGGTTTTGTTTGCTTTCCATGTTAATTCTTTGTTCTGTGGTGGAGTTAGTGAGGCTGCTATGGGTGTATTTCTGCAATGGATGCTTTCCCTCTCCCCAAGCACCACTCATGGAAAGGAGTTTTGTTTTTTGTTTTGCATGTTTCATGCTTGTTTTTTGGGGGGTTCTCCCTAATTCTGCAGGGAAAGCAAACAATACAGTAGAGATCTGTCTACTGAGAAATTCACTCTAGCAAGTTTGCAAATAGCTAACTCTAACTTTATCAAAATCAATAACTAATGCTTTAAGGGAATAAACATAAGATGGCAAAGGTAGAATGAACAGAATGGGAGAAAAGAGATTTATAAATCATACATTTATTAATGGACTTGTATATAGAATATGTTAATTACTTGCATCTCAACAAAAGATGTACAAATTTTTATTAAGTCTATGAAAATAGCATTGCATGACTTGACATTGTGGAAATATAAATCAAATCTATGTAAAATACCATTTCACACCCACAAGGAAGGGTAGAATAAAAAATTAGGATAGCAACAAATATTTGAGAGAATATGGATAAATAGTAACCTTATTACAATGCTGGTGGGAACGTTAAGTAATAAATAGTCTTTGAAAAACAGACCTGAAAGTCCTCATATTATTAAAGAAAAATCTATCATGTGAACATACAATTCTACTTTTAGATATATACATCAAAATATTAAAAACTTGGATTCAAATATTTATTTTTACACCACAGATCATAGCATCATCATTTACAATAGCCAAAAGTTTTAGGCATTGCAAATTTCCATCAACAGATGAGTGGATAAGCAAATGGATGCATATATTGGAATATCAGTCATTTGCACAAAGGGAATAAACATGCTATAATGTGAATGAACACTGAAATGTGCATTTGAATTAAATAGGTCAAATAGAAAGGGAAATGTAGTGCATGATTTCACTTACATGAAATGCCTAGAAAATGAAAATTCATAGATACAGGAAGTAGAATAGAGGTTACAAGATTCAGGATTGAATAAAGAGTGAATTCTTTTTTTTTTTTTTTCATTTAAAATTTTATTGAAATATACCACTCATACATAAACATGCATAAACAACAATTGTATAGTAAAAGTTGAGAACATACAAAGCAAAATGAATAACAAAATACAGGGCTCTCATAACTCACCCCACCATCTTACATTACTTTGTTGTGAAACATTTTTAACAATTGATGAAAGAGCATCCTTGAAATATTACTACTAACCAAATTATCTTACATTTGGTATATTCCCCCCCCCAACCTACCCTATTTTTTAATATCATTCATACATGTACATACATAAGCAATAAGTGTATAGTAAAAGTTCTGAGCTCACAAAAAAACATAAATTACATCATACAGGGGTCCCATACATCAACCCATCACCAACACCTTGCATTCTTGTAAGAGATTTGTTACAAATTATGAAAGATTATCGTCAAAATCTTACTACTAATTATATTCCATATCTTATATTTGGTGTATTTTTGACACAACCCACTCTTTTTTAAAAAGTCTTTCTCAAATGCCATTTCTTTTTTCGAAAAAGATAATTAGATAACATACATCTTACACAGAAAATATAGGGATTCCCATATTCCCCACTCTGCACACTGCTCACATCCTCCCACATAAACATCCTTCATTAGTGTGGCACATTCATTGCAGTTGATAAACACATCCTGCGGCTTTGCCATTCAGCATGAACCATAGTTCACATTGTAGTCTACACTCTCTCCCACACAGTTCTGCATGTTATGTGATGATATAAAATGACCTATATTTGTCATTACAATGTCACTCAGGACATGACTCCCAGGGATGAGTCTCCCTGGCACCGAGGGATTGCTACCAAGTACCAGCTAGCAATGTAATGAAAAAGAATTCAAGTGAAAGGGGGAAAAGATAAAGACAAATGAGTTTACATGGCTAAGAGACTTCAAAGTGATTTGGGAAGTCATCCCAGATGTAACGATTATGCACATCTCAGCGGTATCTCATAGTATTCCAAAGTGTGTATCAGTTCACATAGTGGGGCTCCTTAGGATTCTGGAGACACCCAGGTCCTATGGTCAGGTGGATAGCTCTGGAGTTTGGTGCCTTGCCAGTGGGCCCTACTTTGGAGTTTATACTCCTAAGAGTGACAGTGTTGGACTCAGTTATGTCTTCCCTGCACATGGCTCATCTCTCCCTTCTATTTAAACCCATATTTGGTGCTGGAGTTTGTAGCTGTATATCCACAGATTTGAGTATTTGGGCTGTCCATGTGCCAGCTGGGCCCAGAACCTTGATGGAGTTGCAACACCTACTCTACAGCTCATTGGACTCACCCAGGACAACTGGCAGGGAGATGATGATGGACAACAGCCATCCAAAGAGAATGGAAAGAGTCTGCAGCTGCAGGCAGGATTCTCCCATCCATCTTCCCCATGGGGTATAAGCCCCCTTTCAATTGGACATCACCATCCCAGAATCCTTGGGATTGGGGGAAGAGCTATGGACTAGAGTAGTTTTACTGGTATTCTACTATGAACATATTGTGATTCAAGCAATGGAAGGAATTACAACATTGATGTGGAGCCAGGGGCCAATGGAGCCTCTGGGGCAAGGAGAGGGAAATACAGTTGTAATATAGGGGCTTTTTTGGGACTTGTGAATCTCCCAGAGAGTGAATTCTTAATGGGTATAGACCTCTGTTTGATATGATGAATTTGTTAATGTTTGTTGGTGATTCTAGCATAAAACTGTGAATTCAATGAATAGCCCTCAACTGTACATGTGAAAGTGGTTAAACTTAGAATTTTGTGTTGTGTGAATGTCACACAAATAATTTATTTTGTTATAAAATAGAAATGAAGTATTGGTACTTGTTATCACATGGATGAACAATGAAAATAATATAACTGAAAGAAGCCAGTCATGAATTATAATTTATTTCCTTTCATCTCAATGCAAAAAATAAGGATAATTTTAGATATAAAAAGTAGATTTATTGTTTATTGGGGCTAAATGGATGGTAGAAGGATAGGAGGATGTTACATAGTGTGTATGTTTTTATTAGTTAATGAAAATGATCTTAATTTAGACTCTGGTGTTGGTAACACATATTTTTGTATAAAATAACAATTCAATTAATGCTTTAAGTCGATGAACTTTATGGTATATGATTTATATCTTAACAAAATTTCCTTAAAAAAAATAAGCTAAATTATTCCTTGGAGAGAAGGGAATGAGTGGGAGGCAAGTATTACAGGGTAATGTGTGAAAACTTTTGGGAATTCATTGTTGGTGTGGTGGAGATGGTTATACATGTGTACAGATATGTAAAGACTTACCAAATTTTACACTTAAATATGTGATGATTATCATTCATCAATTATGCTTCAATAATGTTGATACAAACAAACCAATGGATAGATGAATATGATGGAGAGATAGAGACATAAATAATGACCTGTGAAATGCCAGACAGTACTTTAAGTACATCTGCATCTTTGCCACTTTTTTTAGGTAGACACTAAGGAAGCAGCAACATCACACAATGTTGTCATTATACAAAAAGGGATGCTGCAAATGTATCTAGGCATATCCCACTCTGTCCTCTAGTTGGCTCAGGGGAGCCATGGAGGCCAGACACTGGGGCTTATTCTCAGCAGACAGAATTTGGGCATTGGTCAACCATTCTAAATTTCTGTTTGAAATTTTACATCTGTACATATATATAAATGAAATAAGATCAAGGTTTCAAAGTATTTATTCCAGCACTATCAATTAATATTATTGTCCCAAATCCTGTCATGGTCTCCCAACTACCTGAGGACACTCATACCTGCTCTGGGGCACTTCCCTTTTCCAAGTTTCCTCCCTGAGAGCTAGCAGTATAGTAAGAGGACTTGCAAATAGTTTCCCTCCAGTTGCTGATGTAAACCTCCCCAGCCCTGATCCTGCAGCTCTGGGAGAGGAGCCTTAGGTCAGGAATACCCAGGTGTTCCAATTTGTTGATCAGGAATGAACACAGATGAATCAACAGGGCCTTAATTCTGAGCTGGTTTTCTCATTACTATTTTGAAAGATCAGTTTATGGGGAAAAAGAGACACTGAATATGTGAGTTGATATGAGTTAGAGAAACAGTAGATATGTGTGGCCATTTTCCAGACCAGGTTGTGTGCTTTCAGGTGTTCTGTTGGTGGAGTCTAGGTGAGAATTCATACAGCACAGGGTGTCTCTGACACTTTCCTTGGAAGCTTGTAGATGCACCTCCAGTAGTTGCAACCTGAACTGGGTCCCACAGGCTCCAGGAATGGACTCCAGGCTCTGACCTTAGAAATCTCCTAACATTGCCACACACAATGCAGAAGTCTGAAGAGCCAATTTACCATCCCCAGAGAGTTTGCCATGAACATTCTGTGCTGCAGATGGAGTCAGTGCCAAGGACTGCTAAGGCAGACACTGTGAGGGGAGGCAGGGGAGCCCAGACTCAATCCTACCCTGCAGGTGTCTGGAGGTGGTCAGAATACAGTGTAGTCAGCATGCACTGAGCACAGGTCCCACTCCCAGGAACAGAGAATAGTGAGGTTAAGGGCTGGTTTCCTGTTAGGTCTGGGGCTTACACTAAATCTAATTTTTCCTCCTGGGAAACTCTCTAGATTTAAGACTGCTTTTTCCACTGAGGTGTCTGAAATAGGAAAGTTTCATTGTATTTGGAGGAAAGATTCTCACACACAGACTCTCAATATGAAAGCAGAAATGGCTCTGCCAATGGTCTCCAGGATCAGAGATATGAGGCAGCTCAGAGCAGCCTGGTGATTCTTTTCCAGTCAGACTCAGGAAGAGACTTCAGTGGGTATTCCAGGCAGGACAATCTTTCTGAATCAGGCTGGAACCAAGCAGTATCCTATCAACAATAAAGGATGTCACATCTAATTCTCCTCTTCTCACAGAAGTGTGCATGTCAGACTCAGCACTGGTTTCATTGTCTCTTTTTTTGATAATCCACTTTAATTTTCCCCATATAACAAGGCTATTTGGGTTTACCCAAGCAAAATTGCACATTAAATAACTCTTTTGATTCCCAGGACCTGTTCTGCCTTAGTATGGCTTCCCAGCTTTGTCCTTGGCACAGAGTAGCCCTTGGGTCTCCTGTCTTTCACACAATCATGGTGATGAACTCCTATAAGAGCAGCTGGGCCCTTGGTGCTTTATTTCCCTACATGTGGAGGGATGGGAGGGGCATTTTCATGGCAGGCACATTATGTGCTGCTTTTAACACTAGAAAACATGTTTTAATTTTACTCATTTTGATGACATAGAATGACACCAGTGGCTGCAAACAACTTTAATTGATCACATTCAACTCAATTGCATTATTCCTAGATGCATGAAATTGATCATATTCAACATAATTGCATTATTCCTGAAATCTGTGCTATATGCTGTTGCTTACATGTCTTTCTCATTAAGAATTATTAATTGTAAAGTATTGACACATGTTTCCCATTTCAATGATTTCTCTCCATATACAGAGATCATGGAATGGAGTAAGATAGTCCCTTTCCACACACTATCCC
Organism: Cabassous unicinctus; assembly: GCA_029593785.1. Lineage (NCBI taxonomy): Eukaryota > Metazoa > Chordata > Mammalia > Cingulata > Chlamyphoridae > Cabassous > Cabassous unicinctus. The sequence continues at coordinate 14,873 of JAQZBX010071044.1, forward strand.
CTGTTTTCCCATTAGAAAAGCAGAGATTTACCTAACTTCTCAGTGTGGGGAGACATGGTCTCTGCAATCCTCAGTGTCTGCAGAGAATACCAGCCATTGATAAGTAGATTCCTCATGTTAGGAACCCTGGAGTTGCCCCTGCCATTGAGTGCTGCTTATGACTATGTAATGAAGGGTCCAGAATTTGGAAACTCATAAGTCTGATATCTTAGCTCTTTCTGCAATTCACAATCCTAGGAAATAGAAGTTGTAATGTAATCACCATATCTATAACACCTGTTTCTCTTTCTTGTGTGCTGCAAGTGTGGTTAGAGACAAGTACTAACATTTATTTGGCCCCCTCTATCTTCAGAATCTCCTGAATTATTAGAGTAAATTCAACAAATTGGTGATTCCTCAATATGCAGTAATGTATGAATTTCGGAATGTCAAT
>JAQZBX010071045.1:0-15307 GCA_029593785.1 Cabassous unicinctus
TGTCATCTGCACATAATAATACTGATAGTTACAAATATTATGATATGCTCTCACCTTTTGTATTCATTTCCAAAGATTAATAAACAACCTGTTTACCAATCCTGCACAGATTAACCCTCAGCTTTCCAGTCTCTAACCTCGTTCTATTTTCTGATGACCTATATTCTAGTTATTAACTCCATGAATTTACATGATATATTTAGTTCATTATAGTGCAATCAAACAGTATTTGTCCTTTTGTGTCTGGCTTGTTTCACTCAATATAATATCCTCCAGGTCCATTATGTTAGCTTATGCTTCAGGACTTCATTTCTTCTTACAGATGCAAAATACTCCATCGGGTGTATGCACCACAGTTTGTTTTTCTGTTATCAGTTGATGGACACCTGTGTGTTTGCATCTTTTGGCAATTGTGAATAACACCATTATGAACATCGGTGTGCAGATGTCTGTTCATATCGGTGTTCTCAGTTCTGGGTATATACCTAGGAGTGGTATTGCTGGGTCATGTGGCAAATCTATAATTCATCTTCTTAGGAACTGCTGAAGAGTCCCCCCAAGGTAGCTGTACCATTCTACATTCCCACCAACAGTGAATAAGCATTCATGTCTCTCCACATCCTCTCTAACACTTGTAGTTTTCTGTGTTTTTAATAGTGGCCATTCTAGTGGTGTGAAATGATATCTCATTGTAGCTTTGGTTTGTATTTCCCTAATTGCTAATGATGTTGAACATTTTTTCATGTGTTTATCATGGGCCGCAGAGGTGAGAGTCTATTTCCAGACTCTCAATTCTATTCCACTGATCACTGTGCCTATCCTTATGCCGTTACCATGCTGTTTTGACCACTGTAGCTTTGTAATATGTTTCAAGGTCAGGCAGTGAAAGTCCTCCCATATTGCTCTTCTTTTTTATTATGCTCTTGTCTATTCAGGAACTCTCCTTCCAAATAAATTTGGTATTTGCCTTTTCTATTTCTCTAAAGTAGGCTTTTGGAATTTTTCATGAAATTGCATTCAATCTATAAATCATTTGGGGTAGAAATGACATCTACACATATTTAATCTTCAAATCCATGAACACAGAATATCTTTCCATTTGTTTACATCTTTTTTTATTTCTTTTAGCATTGTCTTGTAGTTTTCTGAATACAATTCCTGTCAATCTTTGGTGAAATTGTTTCCTAGGTATTTGAGTCTTTTTGTTGCTATTGTAAATGGAATTTTTTTCAATTTCCTCCTGGGATTGTTCAATACTAGTATGCAGAAATATTATTGATTTTTGTGTATAGATCTTATATCATGCCATTTTGCTTAACTCCTTTATTAGCTCATGTAATTTTGTTGTAGACATTTCAGAATTTTCTAAATATCAGATCATGTCATATGCAAATAGTGAGAGTTTACTTTTCTTATTTGAATGCCTTTATTATTTTTTCTTTTCTAATTTTCTAGCTAGAACTTAGCACAATATGAATAACAGTGATGATAGTGGGCATCCTTGTCTTGTTCTTGATCTTAGAGGGAAATGTTTCAATCTTTCCTCATTGAATATGATTTTAGTTGTCTTTTTTCACATATGCCCTTTATCATATTGAGGAACTTTCCTTCTATTTCTCTCTTTCAAAATGTTTTTATTAAGACAGGATGCTGGATTTTTCGAATGCCTTTTCTTCATCAAACAAGATGATCATGTGGGTTTTTCCCTTCTATTTGTTGATGTGGTGTCTTACATTAATTTTCTTTATTTTTGAAGAAGTTTTAAATTACATAAAAGTTACATTGAAAATACAGGGAATTCCCTTATACTGCACCCATACCCCTCTCACACATTCCCACATTAACAACGTCTTCCATTAGTGTGGTACATTTGTTACAATTGATGAACAAATATTAAAGCATTGTTACTAACCTTGATCTGTAGTTTATACTATGGTTTACACTTTGCACTGCACAATTTTATGTTTTGACAAAATGCATAATGGCCCATATCCATCATTGCAATATCATGAAGAACAATTCCAATATTCCAAAAATGCCCCAAGTTATACCTATTCTTTCCTCTCCCTCCCCTCAGAACTTCTAGTGACCACTGTCTTTATATCAATGTAAAAGTTATCCCATTACTAGAATAATAATAATTCTACTTTGGTCCATAGATGATTTCCCACTTATGTTTGTTCATTCCTCAATCTTGATTTGGGATGGTGATGCCCACTCTGCTCCCAATTAATGGGGCTGAGATCCCATGGGGCAGATGGATGGACTTGTCTTGCTTGCAGTTGTAGCTACTCTCTGTTTTTAGGGATGGGCATTGCCCATCTTCATCCTTTTGTTAGTTGTTCTGGGCAAGTCCAGTGAACTTGAGAGTAGGCATTGTCTGCAACTCTGCTGAGACTGATGGCTCAACTGTTATCAGGAGGCAGAATGGGAGCAGAGTGTGGTGAGCTGATGATCAGTATAGGCAGAACCTATAATAAGGTGGAAGGGTGATTTGGCAGTGGATGGGGTGATGGTAATATAGGGATGTGAGTGGGGTTGACAGTGCTGCAATATGAAGGCAAGCAGGGGGGGTTGGGTTGGTCTATCCATGGAACTAGGGGGAGGACTGGAGGAAGAACAGATGAACTGTAGGGATTTGTAGGGCTGTGGTTGAAACTACAGTGGTGGCTATGGTTCTTTTGGCAAATAGGACAGAGGAGGGTCACTGGTGCAGGGTGTCAGTGGTGGGGGGATGTGTAGGGAAGGATGCACCTGGGGCATGCCTCTATGGAATATGATGATTTTGTGTTCATGAGGTTTTATCTCAATGGGTGGAGACCCACACAGTAACCAACAAAATATTAAATTCCCATCCTTGCAGGGTCCTGCTACATTCTCTAATAGAGGGGGAAGAATCCCTAGAGTACATAGGCAGTGCCTAGCAAAAAAGGACAGACCAATACATTTTGATATTAATTCTTGTACTTATGAACCTCATATTTGTAAAATTGAAACATAGCCTAGTTATACACTCCCTGCAAAGGTGGATACTGTTTTGCAAACTCTCTTAGTTTCAATTTAATTGTGAATATTTTAAACTCACCTTTATATTTTGATGGACAATTTTGCCAGAAAAAGGATTCTCAGCCAGCAATTTTTCTCTAGTATCCTAATTATATCATAACACTGTCTTCTCACCTCCATGGTTTCTGATGAGCAATCTGCATTAATTCTTACTGGGCATCTCTTATATATGATGGTTTGCTTCTCCCTTGCTGCTCTCAGAATTTTCTCTTTATTTTTTATATTTGACCTTCTGAGTGGTATGTGTCTTGGAGTATGAGTATTGAGATTTATTCTGATTGGGGTACACTGCACTTCTTGGATATGTAAATTCATTTCTTTCATGAGAGTAGGGAAATTTTTAGCCATATTTCCTCAAATACTCTTTCTGCTCCCTTTCCATTTTCTTCTCTTTCTGGAATTCCTATAACATGTATGTTGCTGCATTTTGTGTTATTATTCAAGTCCCTAAAGCCTTGCTCAATTTCTTCCATTCTTTTCTCACTGTTTTCTTCTCTCTTCATTTTCAGCCGTTCTTTTTCTGCATCAGTTATTCTTTCTTCTATCATTTCCAGTCTGCTGCTGGATGTTTCTAATGTGTTTTTGATCTCACCTGTTGTGTCTTTCACTCCAATAAGCTCTATTATTTTTTTATTCAGGTTTTCACATTCTTCTTTGTGCTGCCCAAGGTCTTCCTCAAGTCCTGTGTCTCATCTGGGTCTTTTATCTATTCCTTTGGTTGGGCCATTTCTTCCATTTTCTTACTATGGTTTGTAATTTTTGCTGATGTCTAGGCATCTTATGATGGTTAGTTTACTCTGATGCTCAATTTCTCTCTCTCTCTCATAGGAATATTTTAGCGGGAGTCTGTATGTTACTGCTCTTCATTGATTCTTGGTTGAAGCTGTTCTAGGATTTTTGGATTGTCCTTGTTAGTTACTCACATCTTGGTCATTGACCCAGTAATTGGTTGCAGACCTGCTTCCAGGAGTCTTGGGGAGGAAGGCTGTAAAGGCCAGAAAAAAGCCCCTCTTAATTTCTTCACATGTATTTCTTTCATGTGCTAGTAATTGGTGCACTTCAGCAGCTCTCTCAGTTCAAAGCCTGTTTGGAGTGTGTTTGCTGCAACAATGTCTCAGAATTCAATCTCCCTCTGAAAGCTGTCCTTCAACCTTTGCTTCCTTTGTTTTCCTGGGTAAGAAAAAATTCCATTCCCCTCTTCATCTTCAACACCCAGTCCTGATCTGTAGGGAGGGTGATTGAGAGGGTCATATCTCTTTAGTCAAGTGCTGGCTCCCAAGGCAAACAATGGCAAGGCCCTTCTGACCTGGAAATGCTCATGTGACACAGAAAACCAAATTTGTTGGCTAAAAGCTGAATCAGCCTTATGCTGCATCACTGTCTCTCCTGTTTCCTGAGGAGGTGGATCCCTGCCCACTCCTCTGTGCATAATTGCCAGCCAAAGGCTAGAGAATTCAAAGTTGCCTGCTGCAAATGTGAGGGGCAGGGCACTGGTGGCTGCAGCTGCATCTTTCACTCATAGTCTTCCTGTCAGGATTCTTTTCCTACACCCTGATCTCTTCAGGGTGTTGTCCAGACTTCCTCTAGTGTCCTAAACCCTAGAACAATTTTCCCCAGGCTGTGTCTGCTTGTCCTCTAGCTGTTTTTCTGGGAGAGAAGTGAGTCCTGTTTCTCTCTTCTCTGCTATCTTCCAGAAAGTCTGAAAAGACTGATAGCTTTTTTTCTAAGGGGTACTGGAGATGGAAACTGGGATTTGGTATATGAGAAGCAGGCAGACAATGACTGAGCTACATCTGCTCCCCCATCTGATACCTTTTTAATATTTCCTAGTCAACTCTCTTTCATTTTTTTCTGGCACTATTTCAAACCTTTATTCTTCTCAAGTTTCCAATCTCATTACCATCTTCTTATTCTCAGCAGATGATTTTGTCTCCCCTTCAAAGGGAAAAGAAAATAGAAGCTATTCAATTTGTCCTCTCTCAACTATGTGACACCAACCATTAACTTACATGAATTTGGTTTTTGGCTCCAGCATTTAACTAATTTTGTGACTTTTGGCACCTTACCCTTTGTAGCAGTTTGATATTATTGATGAATTCCAAAAACATATTTGATTATGTTTGTAAAAAGGTCTTTTCCTCTGGGTGTGATTAAATTATGATTAGGACTTTGATTGGGCCACATCTATAGGACATTGAATCTCCCTCTCACAGAGAAAATGACATGGCACTAGAGTTAGTTGGAATATTGAGCTGGAGCCCAGGAAGTAAACACAAAGGAGAAGAACACAGAGGAATAGAGACAGAGAGACGAAGCTGTTTGCCTGATAGACTACAGCTGGCCTTGTGGAGCTAGCACAGCAGCTGAGCCTGGAGAGAAACAGAGCCCCAGGAAGAGGAACCCAGGATGCCTGAACTCTTTGCAGATATTGGCAGACATCTTGCCCCAACACATGACAATAGACTTTGGTGAGGGAGGTAAATTATGCTTTATGGCCTGGTAACTGTAAGCTTCTACCCCAAATAAATACCCTTTATAAAAGCCAATAAATTTCTGGTAGTTTGTGTCAGCACCCCTTTGGCTGACTAATACACCCTTTAAGCCTCATTTTCTTCATCCATGTCATGGTTATCATGATAGAAAACTATCTTATAGAATAGTTCTTGTAATTATATGGGTTGATTCATTTTAGGTACTTAACATTGTACCTAGCCCATTGTTCAGTGGTGATAGGGATAGGGGATGCCGGAGCTGGGGAAGGGAAGCTATTTAAAGTAAAATGCAGAGAAAGCCTCACTTTAGGGTAATATTTAAGTAGAGACTTTAGGAAAGTAAGGAGTGAGTCATGCAGAGATATATGGAGAAAGAGTTGTCAAGAAATTTTTCTCTGTAAGTCAAGAGCTAAAACATTAATTGAAGGGGGAATGTGCCATTAAGGGAGTGGGTGGCCTTGTTGTTTTCTAGATGGGACAGGCATGAACATTTTTAAATGACCATAGTAAGGTATGATTAGAAAGGGAAGGATTAAAGTTACAGGAAGACACTTACTGCAACTATATCTAATTATTCATCTTTATCCATTTTCCATGCTGCAGGTGGATTAAGTGTTGAAAATGTAATTGTGATTTCATTAATTCTCTGTTTAAAGTTCTTTATTGACTTCATTTACCACTAGTCTCAGTAAGAAACTTCTCCATCTTTCATGGTCTACTTGACCTCTTTTAACATGCCCACCCACAGCTCTCACCACTCTGTTTCTTTCTACCCATAATCCTGCTATCCTCAAATTTCCATGCCATACCATCCTATTAAGTGTTCCAAGCTTCACTCATACTATAATGAATTTTTCTCAGTTCCTCAAACAAGGCATGCTCTTTCAAGCTTTCAGTTCTTTACATTTGCCTGGAGCCCTCTTTATCTTCCCTATCTACCTTTCTTAGTCTAGCTCTCCTTCATTCTTCAGCCTTCACCAACATATCACTTCCTCCAAGATGGCTTCCCTGATCACTCCCACTTCTAAGCATTGATTAGTTGCCTCTCCTATGTGCTACTGTGCATCCATTTAGTCATCTATTTAATATCTTCTTTTAGATTTCAGACTTTTTTTTTTTTTTACATTTCACAGTCCTTCATACCAAAATGCCTAGACCTATTTATTCCTTTGTATACCTACTAGACTGTAAACTTTATGTGAGCAGAGCTATTTTTATCCTGTTTATTTTTGGAGCCATGTACAAGGCAACAGAGTCTGACATATGACAGTAATATATTGAATATATTAATGGACTTAATTCCTAGTTAGATTAAAAAATCATTAATTCATTATTTAACAGTTTTATTTAACTATTGCTGAGTACTAGGCTTTGTGTCAATTGCTGTGTGATATTCAATATTCTCCAGTCCCTGATTCCAAAGTGCTTCTGGTTCAGTCATGGAAATAAAATAGGAACATAATTTTTTTTTTTTTTTTGAATATAGGTTCTCTAAGTCAAAGTCTGGGTAGATTTGTATATGTATTTAATATCATTTGTCAGCTGTGATAATTTTATTCCTAAATAAACTGTATTATACCTCTTCCCATTATTCTATATTGAGCTGTTACAGACTTATGAAAAGAAATGAGATCTTAGCATTATCCCTGGGGAGGGGAGGAAGGTTTTATTTTCCCTGACTTTCTCTTCCTTTTCTTTTGCTATTGTTTTGGTGTTTTGTTTTTTTTTTGTTGTTGTTGTTGTTGTTCGTTTGTTTGTTTGACTAAGAACTTGTGAGGCAGAAACTGAGGTTGTAAGAAAGACATCTTTGGAAGACTACCTAGTAGCAAGGGTATTTAAAGAACAGGTGTGCAAAGAGGAGAACATGAAGTATTTCAGGAAGAACCACAGGGACTTTCCTTTGTGTTTACAAGTTTTGCTATTAACATTTTCTTTTAACAACAACATAAACATTAGACTTGCAATTGAATATTGACCCTGTCATTTACCTAGTGTGACTCAGGCCTTTTGTTCTTTTTAGCCTGAGTTTCCTCATCTAAGGGAGTGGAGATAATAATAGTTTTAAGATTATTGTTAGGATTAAATGAGATAATGAATGTTAAATGCTTCACACGGGTTTCCTAGGTCTCACAGGTCTCTCACATGCTAAGTGTTAGCAATTCCTTTGTTAAAGTACAATGCCCTTGGCAACATACTGTGATGGGTTTAAAGAGAAGATAGGATTGAAATTTTCAAGCTTAATGCAGAAGGGTCATTTAAAATGAATCATAGTTTTAAACAATATATTTATTAATGAGGTATTAAATCCTTGTGGTTTCTGCAGGGAATCAGTTAAGTATAAAATGGACATCAGCTGCAATATTGTTTGTATGCATTAGAGAGATACTAGAATACATTGTGGGCAGGCAATTCATCTTTTTTGTGATATTTTCTTTAAAATGACAAAAAATAAACAATGAAAGGAACCTAGTTTGTTGTTATACCTTCCACTGGTTAGATTTAAAAAAATCTTTGTAACAGTCTCGACCAACTGCGTGTGATTTTGCTCTTCAGGGGTCATTTGGCAATGTCTGAAGACCCTTTAGGTTTCACAACAAGGTTATGGGTGCTGCTCTCATCTAGTGGGTAGAGATCAGGGAGGCTGCTAAACACCCTACAGTGTACAGTTAGAAGGGAGAAATGAGGATGTGCTGCAGGAAAAAGGAAAAACTGCGCATTACTATTCACTGGTTAAAATAAAGACTAAAATATAAACATGTTTCATATTCCTATAAAATATAGTAAGTGTTTGCAAGCAAAAAGAATAAAAAGAGCTTTCCTATACTGAGGCTGAAAGTGTGCATTGCTGCAGAAACAGTGCATTGCAATTTTTAAAATCAATTTTATTTATACATATTTATAAAGTATACAGTTCCTCCAAAGTGTACAATGTACAATCAGTGGTATTTGCTATAATCTCATAGTTGTGCATTCATCAATTTAATCATTATTAGATCATTTTCATTATTTCAGTATTAATAATTGAACAAAAAAGAAACAAGAAAATTCTTCACCTCTCAATCTATGCTTCCCCCACTGTACATAGCTGCTGTTTCTGGCTATTCTACCCAAAGTATATAATCAATGACTTTTAGTATAATCACAATGTTATACATTCATCATCCTAATAATTTTAGAACAATTTCATTACTCTAAGAAGAAAGACTCCACACCCCTTACCAGTCCTTCCTCAGACCTACATAACAACTAATCTTTCATCTTTATGAATTGATTTATATTTACATTTTATATAAATCATACAGGAAAGCAGATGTGGCTCAAGCATTTGGGCTCCTGGCTACCATATAGGAGGTCCGAGGTTCAATTCCCAGGGCCTCCTGGTGAAAAGCAAGCTGGCCTGCATGATGAGTTGGCCCATGCGGAGTGCTGGCCTATGCAGGAGTGCTGGCCCACATGGAGAGCTGGTGCAGCAAGATGATGCAACAGAGAGAGACACAGAAGAGGACAATAAGAGATACAGGGGACCAGGGAGCTGAGGTGGCACAAGAGATTCAAGAGATTGAACACCTCTCTCCACTCCAGAAAGTCCCAGGATCGTTTCCTGGTGCCACCTAAAGAGAAGATAAACAGAAACGGAAGAACACACCAAGAGCAGACAGCAAGTGCAAAACGATGGGGGGGGGGGTGTATAAATAAATAAATCTTTAAAAAATTAAATTGGTGTGCAGATATCTATTCATGACTTGCTCTCAGTTCTTTTGGGTATATACCTAGCGATGGTATTTCTGGGTCACATGGCAAGTGTATATTCTATTTCATTAGGAACTGCCAAACAGTCCTTCATAGATGCTGTACCATTCTACATTCCTACCAACAGTGAATAAGCATTCCTATCTCTCCATATCCTCTCCAACATTTAGTTTTCCAACTTTTTATTAGCGACCAGTCTAATAGGTGTGAAATATCTTATTGTAGTTTTGATTTGCATTTCCCTAATTGCTAGTGATATTGAACATTGTTTCATGTGTTTCTTCACCATTTGTATTTCTTCTTTGGACAGTTGTCTTTTCAAGTCTTTTGCCCATTTTTTAATCACATACTTTGTCTTTTTGTTGAGTTGTATGACCGCCTTATACATCATGGATATTAAACCCTTATCAGATACATGATTACCAAATATTTTCTCCCATTGAGTCAGCTGCCTTTTTACCCTTTTGACAAAGTCCTTTGAGGTGCAAAAGTGTTGAATTTTGAGGAGATCCCATTTATCTATTTTTTTCTTTTGTTGCTCATGCTTCAGGGGTAAGGTTTAAGAAAGTACCTCATACCACAAGATCTTGAAGATGTTTTCCTACATTTTCTTCTAGAAGTTTTATGGTTCTTGTTTTTATGTTTAAATCTTTGATCCATTTTGAGTTAGTTTTTGTTTAAGGTGTGAGATAGGGGTCCTCTTTCTTTCTTTTGGATATAGCTATACAGTTCTCCCAGCACCATTTGTTGAGTAAACTGTTCTGGCCCAGTTGGTTGGGCTTAGCAGCATTGTCAAAAATCACTAGACTGTAGATGTGAGGGTCAGTTTCTGAGTTCTCAATTCAGTTGCATTGGTCAATCTGTCCTAATGCCAGGAACATGATGTTTTTACCACTGAAGCTAGGTAATATGCTTTAAAGTCATGAAGTGAGTGTCTTCCAACTTTGTTCTTCTTTTTTAAAACATTTTTTACAATGCAGTGTCCCTTATCCTTCCAAATAAATTTGATTATTGGCTTTTTGGTTTCTGCAACAAAGGCTGTTGGGATTTTTATTGGGATTGCATTGAGTCTGTAAATCAGTTTTGTTAGAATTGACGTAATAACAATATTTAGTCTTCCAATCCATGAACACAGAATATCCTTCCATTTATTTGTCTGTTTTAGTTTCTTTTAGCAATGTTTCTTAGTTTTCTGAATACATATCCTTTATGTCCTTGGTTAACTTTATTCCTAAATATTTGATTGTTTTTGTGGCTATTGTAAGTGGAATATTTTTCTGATTTCCTCTTCAGATTGCACATCAATAGTGTACAGAAATGCCAGTGATTTTTGCTTGTTAACCTTCTATCCCGCCACTTTGCTGAACTCGTTTCTTAATTCTAGTAACTTTGTTGTGGATGTTCCAGGATTTTCTAGATATAGGATCATGTCATCAGTGAATAGTGAAAGTTTTACTTCTTCCTTTCCTATTTGGTACCTGTATTAGTCAGCCAAAGGAGTGCTAATGTGGAACACCAAAAATGGGTTGGTCTTTATAAAGGGTATTTATTTGGGGTAGAAGTCCACAGTTACTAGGCCATAAAGCATAAGTTTCTTCTCTTACCAAAGTCCAATGTCACATGTTGGAGCAAGACAGCTGCTGACATTTGCCCAAGGTTCAGGCTTCTTGGGTTCCTCTCTTCCCGGGGCTGCGTTTCTCTTCGGTCTTAGCTCCTGTTTCCTCCACAAGGTCAGCTGTAGGCGATTAGGTGAATGGTTTGCTTCTCTTCTCCTGGGGCCTTCTTTCCAACATCAAAGCTGCTTCTCAAAGACTGCTTCTTCTGTCCTTTGCCTTGCCTTTTATATTAGATTCCCCACCTACCAAGGGGTGGGGCTCAATGCCCTAATCATAACTTAATCATGCCCAGATTAACAGATCAGATTACAAGCATGATCAATTATATTTTTGGAATTCATAATTACATCAAATTCCCCAATGGTTACAGTACCTTTTATTTGTTTGCCTAGCCTAATTGCTCTAGCTAGAACTCTTAACACAATATTGAATAATAATGGTAACAGTGAGCATACTTGTCTTGTTCCTGATCTCACAAGGAAAGCTTTCAGTCTTTTACCATTGAGTACAATGCTAGCTGTAGGTTTTGCATATATGCACTTTACCACATTGGGAAAGCTTCCATCTATTCCTACTTTTGGATTGTTTTTATCAAGAAAGCATGCTGTATTTTGTCAGATGCCTTTTCTGCATTAATTGAGAGGATCATGTGATTTTCCTTCTTCAATTTATCAGTGTGGTTTATTGCACTATTTGATTTTCTTGTTTTGAACCACCCTTGCATACCTGGGATAAAACCCACTTGATTGTGGTGTGTAATTTTTTAATGTGCTTTTGGATTCTGTTTGCAAGTGTTTTGTTGAGTATTTTTACATCTATAATCATTAGAGATTATAGTTTTCTTTTTTTGTAGTATCTTTATCTGGTTTTGGTATTAGGGTGATGTTGACTTCATAAAATGAGTTTGGTAGTGTTCTTTCTTGTTCAGTTTTTTGGAAGAGCTTGAGCAAGATCAGTATTAGTTCATTTTTGAATGATTGGTAGAATTCACCTGTGAAGCCATCTGGTCCCGACTTTTCATCTTTGGGAGTTTTTTGATGACTCTTCAGTGATTGGTTTGTTGAGGTTTTATCTTTCTTCTAAAGTCAGTGTAGGTGGTTCACGTGTCTCCAGGAATTTGTTCATCTTGTCTATACTTTCTAGTTTTTTGGCACACAGTTCATAGTATCCTCTATGATCGCTCTTGTTTCTGTGAGGTCAGTGGTAATGTCCCCCCTCTTATTTCTGACTTTATTTATTTGTGTCTTCTCTCTTTGTCAGTCTAGCTAAGGGTTTGTCAATTTTGTTGATCTTCTGAAAGAACCAACTTTTGCTTTTGTTGATTCTCTCTCTTGTTTTGTTTTTTTTGTTGTTGTTCTCAATTTCATTGATTTCTGCTCTGATCTTTATTATTTCTTCCCTTTGGCTTGGTTTGGTATTAGTTTGCTGTTGTTTTTCTAGTTCTTCCAGGAGTGCAGTTAGATCTTCAATTTTAGCTCTTTCTTCTTTTTTAATGTAAGCATTGAGGGCTATAAATTTCACTCTCAGCACCGCCTTTGTGGTGTCCCATAGGTTTTGATATGTGTATTCTCATTTTCATTTGTCTCAAGATATTTCCTGAATTCTCTCCAATTTCTTCTTTGACCCACCAGTTGTTTAAGAGTGTGTTGTCTAATCTCCATATATTTATGAATTTTCCTTTTTTTTTTTGACCATTTTTGATTTCCAGTTTCATTCTGTTATGACCAGAAAAAGTGTTTTGTATAATTTCAAACTCTTTAAATTTATTGAGGCTTGTCTTATGACCCAACATATGGTCTATCTTGGAGAACGATCCATGAGCACATGGAAAGAATGTACATTCTGCTCTTTTGGAGTGCAGTGCTCTATAGATGTCTGTTAGGTCTAGTTCATTTGCTGTTTTGGATTACAGTGCTCTATAGCTGTCTGTTAGGTCTAGTTCATTTATCATATTATTCAAGTTTTTAGTTTCTTTATTTATCCTCTGTCCAGATGTTCTACCCATTACTGAGAATGGTGTATTGAAGTCTCCAACTATTACTGTAGAGACATCTGTTTCTCCCTTCAGTTTTGCCAGTGTGTACCTCATGTATCCTGGAGCACTGAGGTTAGGTGCATAAATATTTAGAATAGTTATTTCTTCTTGTTGAATTGCCCCTTTTATTAATATATAATGACCTTCTTCATCCCTTATAACAGTTTTACATTTAAAATCTATTTTGTCTGATATTAGCATTGCTACTCCAGCTCTTTTTTGGTTACTATTTGCATGGAATATCCTTTTCCAGCCTTTTACTTTTAGCTTGGATGTGTCCTTACATCTGAGGTGGGTCTCTTGTAGAAAATATATAAATGGGTGATATTTTTTAATCCATTCTGAGTTTGTGTCTTTTGATTGGGGAGTTCAAGCCATAAACATTCAATGTTATAACAGTAAAGGCATTACTTACTTCATCCATTTTGACCGTTAGCTTTCAGTTGTCATATCATACTATAGTCTATTTTGTTTACCCTTTCCACTATTCTTCATTTCTATACTCTTCTCCAAGTTTCTCACCCCCTTTTTTTTTCTTTCATGCTTCAGAACTCCCTTTAGTAGCTCTTGTAATTCTGGTCTTTTGGTAACATTCTATCAGTTTTTGTCTGTGAAGACATTGAACTCACCCTCATTTTTGAAGGACAGCTTTGCCAGATACAGAATTCTTGGCTAACAGTTTTTCTCTTTTAATACCTTAATTATATGATATCACTTTCTTCTCTCCTCCATGGTTTCTGATGAGAGGTCAGCACTTAATCTCATTGAGTTTCCCTTGTATGTGATGCTTTGTTTTTCTCTTGCTGCTTTCAGAATCTTCTCTTTATCTCTGATATTTGTCATTCTGAATAGTAGGTGTCTCAGGGTAGTTCTATTTGTGTTTATTCTGTTTAGGATGTTTTGTCATTCTTGGACATTGATATTTATGTCTTTCATAAGGGTAGGGAAGTTTTTGGTCATTATTTCCTCAAATATTCTTTCTGCCTTTTTTCCATTTTCTTCTCCTTCTGGATGCCGATAATACATATGTTTTTGCATTTTGCATTGTCATTCAGTTCCCTGAGACCCTGTCCCATTTTTTCCCATTCTCTTCTGTTTCTATTCTCCTGTCTTTTCCAGTTCACATATTCTGTCTTCAAAATCACAAATTCTGTCTTCAAGCCTTTCAAATCTGCTCTGTGCCTCTAATGTATTTTTAATCTCATCCACCTTGTCTTTCATTCCCATAAGGTCTGTTACCTTCCTTTCTAGACTTTCAAATTGTTCTTTATGCTCACTCAGTGTCTTCTTAATATCCTTTATCTCTTTAGTCATATTTTCTTTCAATTCTTTAAAATGATTTATAAGAGTTGTGTGATTATCATTGATTGTTTTGAATCCTGAATCTCTTCAGGATATTTGGTTTGTTCCTTTGGCTGTGCCCTCACTTTTTGTCTCTTAGTATGGCTTGTAATTTTTTTGCTGATGTCTAGGCATCCGATATGTTGGTGAATTTACTCCAGTGCTCAATTTCTCTCTTGCCTATTGTTATTATTTTTTCACAGCTCTTTGATATTTGGTTCAACTTGTCCTGTCTTTAAAATTGCACAACTTAAGTTACCAAAAACCATGCCTAGGACTCACTAACGGGGTGCAGACTTTCTCCCAGGGGTTGGGTAAAGAGACCTCTAAAAGCAGTTTCTGTCCATGAATTTCCAGACTTGCCAGCAGATGGCGCTTGTTGGCGCACATTTCCACAGAGGTCTATCTCTCTCAGTATTCCTTTGTTTTAGTCTGGCCAGAGCCGAGATTCAAAGTGGCCTCCACTGACGAAATTCACTGATAGTAGATGCTATATTTTGATTAATAATATTTTAATTTAAAGTAAATTAAACCATACAGTTCCTTAGTTATACTAACCATATTTCCAGCATTATATCAAAGATATATTTAAGCTATATATAATGTTGATACTAAAAAGATCAGGTCATTCACTAACTCATAATGAGTAGAAAAATATCAGTAACTTGGAAGCATTCTGAGAGCACCTAACTTGTGAGGTCAATTTCCCAATCTCAGACATAATTTACTTTCTTTAATTTTGTGTTTATCAGTCACTGGATATTCTGTAGAGGTTAAGCACATTTTTAAGTCACAAACATATTGACTATTTTGTAGGCTTTCTACCATACTCAAATTTATTCATGGTTCATGTCTACTTTTGTGCCTTTTCTTATTCAAGATTAGATTGGCAAGATTATTCTAAGTTGCACTGAGTAGTATAATTTTGTAAAGTTCATTGTTGCATAGTATTCAAAGAATTTCTTTTACCACATTTTCTTTCTTCATTCTTTTATGAAAACCTTGGG
>JAQZBX010071046.1:0-15308 GCA_029593785.1 Cabassous unicinctus
CTTGCTCAGCACTGAGCTGACCTGAGCCATCTGTATGCCTTGCAGTGTGCGTTTAGACACGAGGCATAAAAACAGTAGCACTTAGGGCCGGACAGGACTTAGGAGACTGCGTCCGGCACTCTTCATTTTCCAGACGGGAATCAAAGCCTGCACATGGCAAGTCAGAGACTGATCAGGCCTTGGTCCCGGTTCCCCAACTCCCAGCTCTCTCCACCACACTCTGCCTTGGAGTACCAGCCACGTATTTCCACACACAAGGAGAGAGACTGAGCCTTTAATCCTACCAAGGTTTTTGAGATGCAAAAACCCTTCTATTTTTCCAGGGCTTACACACTGACCCCGTGTCCTGTCAGGATAAAAGTGCTTTCCCTCCCTACTGGCATTTACTCATTCATATTCTATATTAGGTTATCTGCATTCTCATCTTGGATTCTTCCATTTACTAACTCTGTGATCTTACGCAATTTTTCCAATATCTCTAGGACTCTGTTTCCTGAGTCATTTTACTCAGTTTCCTTTGTAAAACAGGACAACAGTTCCCACCTTAGAAGAGGGTAGTAAGGATGAAATATGGAATGGATATAAAGTACTCAGACCGGGTCTTGAACATACTAAGTGCTCGATAAAATTTAGCTATTATTATTATTATTAACATTGTTACTATTATTTTTATTCTCCTTTGCGATATTTCTCCTCGTTGTCCTTCATCAACTTTTAACTCTTAGATCAATGTTGAACTCTTTGTGGGCACATGCTTTACCCTCTCCCAAAAGTGTCTGATGGCAGGGCCCACATAGTAATTATTCACATCTTGTACAAGACCTAGGACAGGCCTCTGCACCCAGGGAGTACCCAACAAAGAATTGTCGATTCACTGGCCCACCTCCTCTAGCTGGTGGGGTGCAAGAATTTCCTCTCCATCTGCTTTCGGAAGGCTTGGATTTCTGGTTTTCCAGATGGAGGATCCAACCAATTAAATTTAAACATTGGCCAGTTAGGGGAGGGTTGCAGGGGTTCCTCGTGTGGTAGAGTCGAGATACCTGTTTTTTGTGCCAACTGTAGACAAGACCAAGAAGAATGGGGCTCTACTATAGTTGAAGAGATCTGAGTCAGGCGTCAAGCTATCGGGGCTCTGAGACACTTTCAAAGAAGGTGTTTTATTTTCTGCAGATGTTTAGAAAAAGGGACGACTGCTTTATTTCTAGTATGGGTTGACAAGTCCACAGACGTCTAGTGTTCTTGTGCAGGCCTTGAGGGATGAGTGATAGAAAAGGCACCAGAGCTCTGGGACCCAAGGACTGGAAGTCACGCCTGAGCATCCTGGGCAGATCCTACCTGGAGCCCCCATCCCAGTCGCAGAAGCTGTAACCAGGGCTACCTCCTTCTCTCTAGGTTGTGACAGGAGGGAAGGGTTTGGGAGCAAGGGATGCAGGGATGAGGCTGTGAGGAATTAATGACATTTCCCTCCAGCAATCTGAGCTCCTTGGGAGAAAGGTGTGGCATAAATACCAGGTATTATTATTATAAATCAGGATTTCTTTTCTTTAAATCCCTTCTTCACCTTAATACTCTTAACAGTGAACCATTTCTAGGAAAAGGGAATAAGAAGAGTTGAGAGGCCGTTTTCCAATCAAATGGCGTGTTTTGGGTCCTTTCAACAGAGCTTCCCAAACTTTTTTTTTTCAGGGATTAAATATTGTCGACTGACCAGATACCCTTCTGTCCAAACAGGAAATTCCCTCTCCCTGACCCCAACCTTCTCCTCCCTTCTCCCCCATTTTATTTACCCTTTGACCTGAACATAATACAAATATTTAATCTCACTTATTGCCTGAAAATTATCTATATTTATTCTGTTTATTCAATGGCAGTTCCTTAAAAACAAAAACTAAAGGATTGGGTCAAACAACCAGCTTGTCTGATTTTTCCACTGAGGTAATCCCTTTTGGTATTTAATTTAGGAAATTGACTAGTTACTCCCCCAAAATACCATGAATTTTCCCAGCCCTCTTGCTTTTCCCAGCACTCCCTGCCCCCAAACGCATCTTGTCTCTGCCTGGCAAAGTCCTGCCCATTTCAAATGCCCCCTCCTCTGTGAAGACTTCCCTGAGAGTCCTGCCCCATGTTCCCAGGCTGGGTCAGCCTCTCCCTCCTCTGTGTTCCCAAAGTGCTTTGAGTTTTCCTGCTTCTTAAGTCTTCCACAGAATCCTATTCTCCAGCATCTGCTGGGAGGCCAAGGAGGACTCTGGAGCCAGACCACCTGGTTTCAAAGGCAGACCCCACAACTTTCTAGGTTGTGAGACCCAAGGAAAATGTCTTAACTTTTCTATGGGCCAGGGATACCATCCTATTCCTTTTCAGCTTGATAAGCTTCTGGCTTCTAGAAAACACTGTGCAATACTTGGGGTTGGTAATGGGAAGGTGTAGATAATTTTTAAAAAGGTGAACAAAATGGAAGAATGAATAAAGATGGGGATGGAGTGATGAATGCACAACTATGTGATTATACCAAATACCACTGATTGTACACTCTGGATGAATTTTATGCTTTATTAACATATATCAATAAAATGGATTTGTTTAAAAAATAAAATAGAACTCAATCCAAAAAAAAAGATGGGGATGGGGGAAATCAGAAGAAAGAGTAGGGAGAGATGGGAAGGGAGAAAAGGAAGGAATTTTTTTAAAAGGAAAGAATTTATCCTTTGGGAGTGGAGGAGACATCCAACTTCTACCCCCAGGTTAGTCTCTAACACCTCACTACGGGTCCGTGGCTTAGGGGTGGCGGGAGCTTTTCAGCTAACTGCTCCCGCACTGCAGTGAGCTCTTAGGCTGAGGCTCAGCTTGGGCTACAGGATGAGACCTGAGCGGGCAGGTTC
Source organism: Cabassous unicinctus (assembly GCA_029593785.1). NCBI lineage: Eukaryota > Metazoa > Chordata > Mammalia > Cingulata > Chlamyphoridae > Cabassous > Cabassous unicinctus. The sequence continues at coordinate 2,880 of JAQZBX010071046.1, forward strand.
CTTCAGCCTGTCCTGGCACAGCTCACAGAGTCTGCCTCTGGGGCAGGACCTGGCTTGGGGACTAGCCCGCCCCCTCCCAGTCTAAGCCAGATACACTCAGCCTAGAGCTGGAAGAGGCCTCTGACCTCCCACCTCGGGCCGGGCCGTCTTATCCTTGTAAGACACCAGTCAGACCATGCCCCTCCCTTGCTCTCGGGGATCCCACGGCTTCCAGCTCACGCAGGAGATGATCCCAGGTCTGGACTCGGGCCTTGGCCCCTGGCTACTTCCCTGCACCCCGTCCCTCCAGCCTCCTGACTGTTGCTTGACCACACCAAACAGGTTCCCCTCTAAAGCCTTTGTACTCGCGGCTCCTTTTGCGAGGGTCCCCTCCACTCTGTCAATCAGGCCTCTGCTCCAGCGTCTCGTCCCCCTTCCTGCCTTGATCTCCATCGTGCCCATCTCATCTGACAGCACACTGGGTACCTCATTGTTCACTGGCTTATTCATTCACTGTTTGCCACCTCCTCTAGATATGCCCAGAGACACTATTTTGTCCTCTGCTGTATCGTCTAAGTGCCTGGCACACGGTAGGGGTTCAGGAAGCAATTGTTGAGTGGATGAAGGAAGGGGGAACCCAGGGACCAGAGGGGAAGAGCTTGCTCGCCTGCTCGTGGGGGGCAGGTCTGGAATTCGCCCTGCTGTTCCTGGCTCCTGGTGGAGACTTCTGCACCACCACGTGCTGCAAGCCCAGGAGGGGCCCTCTGCCCTCACCACACATCTACAGCCCAGGGTGGGCTCTGAACGGGAGTCATAACTGCAGAAAGCCCAAAGCCCAGGGGCCTTTCTGTGCTTCCCGCCCCAGTCCCTTCTCATCTCTTACTCTAAATACGCTCTGAATCCGAAAGAAAAGGTGTTTTAAAACACCAGGTCAACGCCTCCCACATGGGAAGTCCAGTTTTGGTTCCCAGTGCCTCTTAAAGAAGACGAACAGATGCCGCAACCAGCAGACGACGCAGTCAGCAGGGAGCGGATGTGGCTCAGGCAGTTGGGCACCCACTTCCCACATGGGAGATCCCAGGATCGGCTCCCAGTGCCTCCTAGAGAAGACGAGCAGACACAGCGAGCAAGCACAGCAAGCGCACAAGCAGACAGATGAGGGAGCCATTCCGGGTTGGGGGGTGGAATTTTAAAAAAACAATAAATCTTAAAAAAAAAATTCTTGGTCTCTAATAAAATACTTTTGTACACAAAAAATAAAATAAAATAAAATGAAACACCAGATCAAGATGTCCACAGACTATAGCTCCACAAGAGGCCTCTGGACTTGGTTAGGGTAGGGTGAGGGGGCAGAAGGAATCCCTAACAACAAAGGACAGCCAGGCCCTGAGATGGGTGACCAAGACATGGTGAGATATTCTTAGAACCCTGAAGGGACAGGATAAGCCACAGCACTTCATTTATGTAACATCCATTCAATCGTTCAGCAAATATTTATTGAGTGCCTACAACACGCGAGACACCATGTAGGGTATTTTGGTGTCTAAGGACAGAGGCAGAGGTGGGGTGACCTGAGAGGCCCCATCAGCCCAAGGAGCCTGACCCTATAGGACTCTGTCCTTAAAGAACCTCCTTCTGGAGTAGCTGCTTCTTCAGCTGATGTGCTGGGCATCAGGGGCAGGAAGTCTCAAACAAAGAAAGTGAAACAACCTTCCCCCTCCTCTTTGTTCTACTTCAACGACCCAGATTACAATGATACCCACGTCAGAGTCATGGATGCCAGGCCAGCCGGGGCCTCCACAGCTTATTTTATCCATCCCCCTGCACCTAAGGATAAACAGTACTTTCTTTGACCCAGGTAAATAGGGGTCATTCTGAGAGATTACCCAGCATCGTGAATTCCACAGCCTCCTTTGTTCAACATTCAGTGGCTGCCAGTCCTTTCCATCATAAAGTTCTTTCCGAAGTCTGCCTCATACTTTCGTGCTACACTTTAAGTCCTTTTTAAAAGTTGGTCTGAATCACCATAAGTCAATTCTCCAGACATCTTTTGCACCATTTACTAAAAAGTGTGTTAAAAATTTATCAGTGGATAGATAGATAGATGATAGATAGATAGAAGATAGAGAATAATAGACATAGATGATAGATGGATAGATAGATAGATAGATAGATAGATAGATAGATAGATAGATAGAAAGAAATGATAGATGAACATAGATGATAGAATTATTTAACAAATGTGGCAAATGTTAAAAGTTGGTAAATCTGGATATCTGGGTAGGGGGTATGTTTGAGTCCTCTGCATCACTTTTGTATTATTTTTACAACTTTCCTGTAAGTTTTAATTAATTCAAAATAAAATGTCTTTTTAAAGAATAATCAATCAGCAAAAATACACATTGGGCACCAAGAATATGCAAAAATCTATGGTTAATAGTACAATTATAAAAACATTCAATTGCAACAAATGTACCACACTAGTGCAAGGTATTTATAATAGGGTGGTATATGGACCTCTAGTTTCCTCATGATTTTTCTGTAAACCTACAACTTCTCTAATAAAAAAAAAAAAACTTTTAAAAATCTATAATACGGTTTGGGAGTGGTACAAAGGGAAGAGAGGAAGAAACAGTGCGTCTGGAGACAGAAGATCTAGGTTGGACTCTGACATTTGTCTCCATGAGGGTAAATCCTCTTCCTTGTCTCATGGTTACCATCTGTGAAATGGGGTTAGCAATCCTTGCCCCATCTATCTCTCCAGGTCATTTTGAGGCTCAATAAAAATGACGAATAAGCAGGGACTTTACAAACTGTAAAATTCCATACAAACGTGAGTCAGATACAATATGGTGCCTGGAAAACACTGAACTCACAGAAAACACTGAAAGTCACAAATCCAAGCAGAACCCAAGAGCTGATGAAATCTTTCCCTTGGGACCTTGGGAAAGACATTTAAGTTCAGTTCCCTTCTCCGTGAAAATGGCATAAGGAACCCCTGCCTCACAGGCTGGTTGGGAAAATTGAGGTGCTGCATGTAAAAGCATCCATCATTGGCTCCTGGTATCTAGCAGATCTTCAGTCATTTGCAACAGATGAGGTGAGAGCAGAGCAAGCAAGAGGCTGCAATAGCAGCCAATGGCCCTGTCTGAGCAGGCTTGAAGCGTCGGCCTCAGGAGTGGGGAGACGTGAGTCTGGAAGGGCTGTGAGGGGCGGGGTTGAATTCCACACTAAGAAGCTTGGGCTGGAAGATCTATATCTGGGCATTAAGGAGATATTGATGGCCTTACAGCAGAGAAATAATAGATAAAAAGATATTGCTATTCATGGTGGGAAGCGGCTCAGGAATAGAGAATGCTCTGAAACTTCTGGGTTTTCTACTCCAGGGCTGGAGGCTAACTTGCTGGAATGAAACATGGGCTTCAGAAAGTAGAGGTCTGGCTAGTACCTCCTTTAACATAACTAGAGCTCAGAGCAAAACCTGTCCTGATTTGAAGAATCTGGGCCTTGTATTAGGCATATATAGCTGTGTAACAAAATACTTCAAGAATCAGTAGCTAAATGGGAATGTAAAATGGTGCCGACGCTTCGGAAAACCATATGGCAGATCCTTAAAAAGTTAAATATAGAATTACCTTATTGCCTGGCAATTACACTCCTAAATATATAACCAAAGAAATTGAAAAGAGAGACTCAAGCAGATACCTGTACACCAATGTTCATACAGCATCATTCACAAGGGCCAAAAGGTGGAAATAATCCCAGTGTCCATCAACAGATGACTGGACAAACAAAATGTGGTACATGCACACAATGGAATATTATTCAGCCAGAAGAAGGAATAAAGTTCTGAGACATGCTGCAGCATGAATGAACCTTGAAAACTTTATGCTAAGTGAAATAAGCAAGACATATAAGGAGAAATACTATATGATTCCACATATCATATCATAGGGACAGAAAGTAGAATAGAGGTTACCAGGCGAATGGGGGGGGGCGGGTGATGAGTCATTGCTTGAGGAGTAAGAGTGTTTGTAAATTTTGGAAAAATTGAAAAAAAAATTTTTTTTTAAGAATTTGTGGCTAAAAACAAAACTCCACATGTATTACCTCACAGTTTCTGTCAGAAATCGGAGTGTCTTAGCTGGATGGTTTGGGCTCCAGAGTCTCAAGGGAAATTGCACCCAAGATGTCAGCCAGGGCTGCAGTCATCTGACTACCTGACGGGGGCCAGAGAATCTGCTCCAAGGTGGCTCCCTCACACAGCTGTTGGGGGGAGGCCTCAGTTCCCCACCACGTGAACCTCTCCTCTGTAGGGCTGCTTGAGAGTCCTCATGGCATGGGGTCTGACTTTCCCAGAGCCAGTGGCCAAAGAGAGCAAAGCAAAAGTTCCCATGTCTTTTATGCCTCTGCCTCAGGAGACACACCACCATTTTCATGGCATTCCCTTGGTCCACTGACTAGCTCTGATACAATGTGGAGGGGATGTAAGGGGAATCACCGCGGGCCATCTTCAAGGCTGGCTACCAAGGCAGGAATGATGTGATGCTGAAGACAATGGTCTTGGAACCAGATAGACATGGGTTCAAATCTCAGTAAGGTCCTTGACTTAGTCCCTGTGTGGTCTTGAGCAAGTCACTTAAAATCTCAGGCTTCAGTTTCTTGTCAGTGAAAATGGGGATAAAATAACACTGTCAGAAGCATAGGAGGGCTGGGAGAAGCCAGCAAGGCGATATGCATGGAGTGTTATCCCAGCTCTACGCACAGAATCCATGTGTGGAAGATGGTCGCTCTTATTACTGGTATAATGGACAGACAAGTGGTTGGAGGGCTATTCTAGAAGCACAGACCTTCCCTGTAGTAGTTGAATAAGAATAATGTCCACATCCTAACCCCGGAACCTGTGAATGTGTTTTCTTATATGGCAGTCAAGGATCTTCAGATGGGGAGATTGTCCTTGCTTGTCCAGGTAGAACCGGTGATGTCATCTCCAAGGTCCTTCAGAGCGGGAGGCAGTAGAGATACAGAAGGGAGAAGGTAATGTGAAGGCACAAGCAGGGGCTGCAGTGATGTGGCCACAAATCAAGGGCCCGAGGAATGCTGGCAGCTCGAAGCGGGAAGAGGCGAGGAACGGGTTCTCCCCTGGAGCCTCCAGGAACCGGCCCTGCCGACACCTCGATTTCAGCCCCCTAAGTCTCATTTTTTACTTCTGATCCCCAGAACTCTACGAGAAAAAAAAAAATGTGGTGTTTAAGACACTACATTTGTGATGATTTGTTACAGAGCAATAGGAAGCTGATGGTCTTCCAAGGGCACCTGCTTGGTACCTGCAGCCTAGAAATGAGGCTGGATGGGGAGAGGGGCTACAGGAGGAGGTGGAACGGACTATGCACTGCTGCACTGTGTCAAGGGAGACCCACCATGCTCTTGCAAGACAGTGTGACAGTCCTAATTCTGTAGACTCTGAAGCCATCCAAGGAAGAGGAATGGATTCAGGACCCAGATGGGGACGGGGGTAGAAAGCAAAGAATGAGAGAGCAGTTCCGAAGTGGACTGGCCAGTCCTGTCGGTTGAAAATGCCTTCTGCTCCACAAGAAGTGAAATGGTTTGGGCTCATTCCTGGTGGCCTTGGTGCCCAGCTCCAAGGTGGGCATTACGCAGACTTATTTCCCTCTTCAGGACAAGGGCAGGGAAAGGGCCTAGGACAAAGCCAAGCCCACCTCCTGAAGCCTTCAGGAGGAGGAGGGGCAGGTGCTAGTGAGGGGCTTGCCATGGGCAGCTTATGAAAAAAAAATAAGATATAGGATTTGGGAGCAAAAATGTTACCTCCCAAGAGCTGCCACTTGTCTGAGAGACAATGAGAAAGTCAGTTCATGTCCCTGAACCTTGGTTTCCTCATCCACCAAATGGGATTGTTATGTAGATCAGCAATTAGTAAATGTTATCTATTATTATGGTGGCCAATTTCATTTGGAAAGCATTTATTACGTGCTTACTATGTGCAAGGCAGTGGAGGTATTAGATAAACCCAGTCTCAGCACTTAATGAGCCTATGGCCTGGTGCGGGGTGGGGGCAGCTTCCCATGGAGCCCCAGCGTGGCCTGTAGGGTGGAAAATCTGGGCAGGAAAATCCTGACACCTAAGGGGCTCTCTGAAAGGTTAGCAGCCGGCTACCACTGGAACGAAACAGACTCCACCAGGATGGCTATCTTGAGAGTTCTTTCAGGACTGAAAAAAGGCAAAGAAAGACAGTCTGGTTTTATCCTCCCCTCAACACAATTTCCCTGTCTGTAAGGAAGCAACTGCTCTATGGTTGCTGTAAAGATGTCAATAAAATAATCCTCACAACAGCGGCTCCACTAAAGTCAGTTTTTCATATTAAGAACCGAAGCTTTGGAATCACATGGTTCTTCATTTCATTCCCTACCAACCCACGTAGGAGCTGCGGGACCTTGGGCACAGAGTTTAAACTCACTACGTACCAATTTCTCATCCGTAAGATGGGTGCAATGATCCTTCCATGCAGAGACGCTGTGAAGCCAAGAGATACCAAATGTAGCCCGCCTGGCACACGGCAGCCCCTCAGTGAATGAGAGCTATCAGCATGGTCATCAGCCAGGCCCACCGGCGGAGGAAGCCCCTCACCCTAGATGGAAATCAGATGACGCCAAAGAGCCCCACAGTTCCCCTGAGGCTTTTGCTGCTCTCCTGGCCAGGAGAGGGGGCGAAGGCACCGAGCTCTTGGTCTGTGCCAGGCACGACAGGCAGGATAAGCAGGAGATGAGCAATTTCCAAGCCAGGAGCAGGGCCGGTGGGGGCAGCCACGGGGCCCTCGCTTCAACGTGCAGCCGCCTCCAGGCAGCCTTCCCAGCCAGCCCTGCTCTGGTTCAGTGGGACGGCAGTGCTCCCCCTCCACGGGCCACAGCAACAGGTTACGGCTAGACATTCTCACTGGCCACCGAACCTCTGGGTGGGGTGAGAAGGCTGATGTGTCCCATCCCTAAACAAAACTCACGGCATCTCCCTCAGTAGCAGTCAACAGAAGCTTCTGTCTGTGCTCATCACGTTCCAAGCGCTACGCCGAGCAACCTTCTTAAGGAAATATATTACCCTTATAACCATTTGACAGGTGTGGAAACTGAGATACAGAAAAATTAAGTAACTTGCTCCAGGTTACCCAGCTGGTAAGCAGAGAACTAGGATTCAAATCCAGTCAACTTATTTGGGAATCCCCACTCTTCCCCACTGGGCAGAATAGCCACCCGGCCTCAGAGATCCACAGTGCAAGAAACTGTCTTCCTCATGGCCGAGGGCCCTGCAAGGCATCGATGGAGCAGAGGCCAGCATGGAGGTTACGGGATGGCAAGAGGCTTCCTGCCCAGGTGGGACCAAGCAGGAGGCCCGAGCCCCTACAGAAGCCCAGCCCCTCCTTCCTCCGGCCCCTCCTTCCTCCTTCATGCCTTCTCCACCACCCACTCCCAGGCCTTGGAGGCGCTGGCCCCAGAACCACTGGTGGAGAGGGACCTGCTTCGACCAGCATCTCCAGGCCAGCCCTGCAGGAATGACTTCTTGGCCGAGAGCACTAGAAAGTTTCCAACCCTTCACAAATCTCTTCCAGGCCGGGAATGAAAACAAAAAGACAGCCGAGAGGGAGGTGGAGCAACCTGAGAGCTGAGCTTTCCCCCAGCAACCAGCCAGGCTTTTACATCCCCAGGACTGGAGCCCAACAAGTTGCAACTCACCACCCCTGATTTCCCTCCAGCTGCATCAACTAATTACAAGGGGAAAGTTGAAAGAAAGTTCCAAACTTTTCATGACGTTGTGTTTTTCTCTTTTGCTCTTCTTTCTTCCCTCCTCCTCCATTCTCCATTCCCAGTTCTCTCTCCTTCTCTTCCTCCTCCTCTAGCTCCTGGTGGCACTCTCCCACAGAGAGGCACAAGTTTGCTGCGTGCACTGAATGCGGAATCATGGGCTGGAAGCCCCTTCCAGAGGTCATAGAATCGAATCCCTGGCCCCTTCTCCAAATCCCACCCCCACCCCGCCCTGGACATCGCCCTCTCGAGACAGTCTTTAAAAAGAACATTTATTTCTAATTGTACAAGTAATGCATACTCATGCAGAAGGTACAAAGAAGACACCTAAGATCACCCACAATCACAGCAGGCAGCACTAACACACTGTCAATATTTTGGTGCATAGTAAACCCTTGACATTTCCAAGGATTGTATCTCAAGACCATCATGAATCCCTAAAGTTAAGAAAATGAAAATGTTGGGGAAACCCTAAGATCCTTCCCAAAGAGGTTCTTTACTTGTTGTTTGTTTGTTTGTTTGTTTTGTTTTTAGGAGGCACCAGGAACTGAACAGGGGACTTCCCATGTGGGAAGCAGGCGCTCAACTGCTTGAGCCACATCCGAGCTCCTCTCCAAAGATGTTCTTAACTCTAGGTCTAATCCACGTCAGCCCGAGCCTAGGAAAGGGATTCCCAGTTTGAAGCTGGGGGACAAATGGGGTGTCACCCAATTTACAGATTAGGAGACTGAGACCAAAGGGAGACACTGGCTTGTCTACAGCCCTCAGCTGGCTGGGAGTCAAAGGTGTGGCAAAGAGAAGAGAAATGCCTTGGCAGGGTCAGCGGAGAACTGGATGATGTCAAGGGACGGCCAGAAGCTTGGAAGCACAGGGAAACCAGAAGGAAGCCTGCCCTCCCACTTGCACTAACAGGTGGAGCCCTTCAGTTTGACCAAAGCCAAACTCTCTGGGATCTGGAGCAAGATGTATTCTCTGGGTCTGGGGAATGAGATACTGGTGGGGCTGAGCAGACGCCCCACAGCCAGGGTGCTGAGGGAGACAGTACACTCCCAGGTGTTAGAGCTGGGACCCCTGAGTCCCTGGGGAAGGCAGCCAAGGAGAGTAGTGGACGCTTGTGCTGGAGGCCGCAGGAACACCATCCTACCCAGGCAGACGGGAGAGCTTGGCGGGGCTGGAAACCTGGGACCAGCCTACCTCTTCACCCCCACCCTGCACTGTACACTACTTAACCCTGGTCCAGTCCTCCAACAACTAGCTGCATCAAGCAGTGGCAAACCTTCCTTGAATCAAGAGACCAGAGGGGAGCCTACACCACCCTTCCAGGGCAAGCCTTTGGAGGGAGTTTTGCAACCCATAATGCTGTCTTTCCCTCCCTCCTCCTCCAGGATTTAGCACAGCCTGGGGCCAGCGGTGTGGAGTCTTCCACCGCTAGGCCTGCCGAGGGTTGACCCAGCCTCTGCCAGGATCCGGAGTCTGTTCTCACCACACCCACAGCGCCCTTGCCGGATGCCCTTCTCTCTTGCCCTGGAACCTCCGAGATTCTATTTCTTTTTCCCCAACCACGCCTAAGCCCCTAGAGCTTCTGTCTGCATATTTCATCTCCTCCGTGGCACATCAAAGAGAAGAAACAGGAGTGTGATGAGAACCATCTTCAACAATGATAGAAAGAAAGGCAGGGAAAGAGCCAACACTACTTCAAGAATCTCAGCTGGCTCTTTCTTCCAAATGATCTAGTGGGGAAATTTAAGATCAATCGCTCAAGGTTCAGGAGGACTTTTGGAATTCTCCAAGGAAGTAGAATTGGGAAATGTTTGGAAATAGAAAATAATTTTGGAATCATGCAAAAAAAGAAAAAAAAAAGCACTGAAATGACCTCTGTTCAGAAATTGTTTCCTCCTAAGACACAGATGCATTTTTAAATACACATCCTCCCTATTTTCTTTGCACATGCTGATGTACACACATTCCACCTGCACACAGACCTGAAGGTGCCAGGGCTCATGCTCACCAGAGGCAGAGTTGCCAGATTTACTGAATAAAAATACAGGGCACTCAATGAAACCTGAATTTCAGGGAAACACCAAATAGTTTTTAAAGTAAGTATGCTTCAAATATTGCGTGGGACATACTTATGCTAAAAATTATTTGTTTATCTGAAATTCAGATTTAACTGAGTTGCATTTTTTAGTTTAAGTATGTCTCAGATATTACATGGGACATATTTATGCTAGAATTATTTGCTGTTTATCTGAAAGTCAAATTCAACTGGGCATCTTATATTTTATCTGGCAACCCTAACCCTAAGGCATCTGCCACAAAGTCCCCCAAAGAGACAACTCTACCCCGATCCATTGTGAATTCACCTTACCTTCATAGAGTCATCTGAAATTTACCCAGGGCTGAGGATCTAGGAGATGGTGGGCTTTTTTCAGGTCCTAAGCCATCTGCCTTACCCCAATCTCATTCAGGAATGTGGTCTGTCGCCCAAAAGGTTGGGTGTAGAGGTTCTCAAACCCACCCAGTGTCAAAGAACTTTGGCATTCCAAAAGGTTATCTCACCCACTTCAAATTCTCGACAGTCCTTGTTGTTTTGGCAGAGGAAGCTTTGGCTAAGGCCAAGATTCTTGGCCTGTGTGAAAAGTTTAATTCCCAGGTGCTAGAGAAAATCAAAGGATTGGCAAAACCACTTAGATTGCTTTCCTGGTTTCTAAGGTGACATCACAGAGATGTCCAGGACAGTGGTGGAGAAAGTCTGCTACCTTCTCAGACCTGTGGCTAAAGGACTAGAGGTGTGCTTTGTACCTGTTATGAATGGTCCCCACCCTGTACTCCATTAATACTAACCATGGGCATGAAAGCAGGGTCTTGGGAGCCTCTCTAAATCCACCTGGAACTTCAGATCAGAAACCTACCCAATTATTGGGCAATGCGCTAGAAGTTTACATATATTATCTTGTGCCATATTCCCAGCCACCTTGCACAGTAGGCTGCATTATTTCCATTTTACAGGTAAGGAAAACTGAGGCTCACCAGTAACTCACCAAAGTCACTCGGCTAATTGGTGGTAGACCTAGTGGGGAAATTTAATTAAGATCCAGGTCAGGCCTGCAGGACTTGTAACCAGTGTTTATTTTGACAGAGCCAGCCATTAAAAAAGGTTCTCCCTCTTTAACTAAAGTGAAATTCAGTGCATGATAAAAGGGGATCTACTCCCACAATCACCCTAAATGAGGAAGAATGGGAAGGGAGAGGAAGGCAGACGGGAGAAGATGGCTGGGAAGGCTGGAATAGCAGAAAGGTGGGAGAAGTTTGGCATGCCTGCGGTCCCTGGAGGAGAGAGGGTGGCAGAGGAAACGAAAGCCAAGGCCATAGAAAAGTACTTGCTTTAAAAGAGTGGTTTTGGGGGTTGTTTTTCTTTGTTCTTGTACCAGAAATGCCTATTTTAAAAACCCCTGCTTTTGCTCCAGCAACAGACAGAACCAGAGCCCTGCCAGGCCTCTGCCAGGTCAAGAGCTTTTTCTCTCCTCCCCCGGCCCCTCCCACACTTCTGTTGTCAGAGGTGAGGGCAGAGGCCTGCCGAGACACCACTCTGGAGCCGCGCGGCAGCCCCGGCCTTTCTTGAACTGGAAGAGAAGCTGGGGATGCCCGGGCAAGGGGGGCCTAGACGGGCTCTACCCACTCGTACCCGAAGACAGTGTCAGAGGCAGAGCCCGAAATCAAGCCCTGGAGCTGAGAAAGTAAGAGGAAGGAGAACAGAGAGAAACACTCAAAGCCAAGAAACACTGAGACCCTGTAATTTTTATGTAACATTTATGTAATCTGAGTATCGGTAAAAATATATAAAAATATATCTTTTAAAATGTGAAAAATAAATAAATGAATAAATAACTAAAACACACCGAGAGAGGGGCACAGTGCAAAGCCTGCCTTGTTGTGAAAGACACCAGAGAGACTTCTCAAGGAGACTGGGACTTGGGCCTTGTCCTTGTTTTCCAGGGGGACTCGGTGGTGAAATGCCAGGCGTGCGGGGTGCAGCCAGTGGGCACAGATTCGAGCTCCGTCCCTCTGGCCCTCTGATCGCTCTTTGCCAGACCACACGGCCTCCCGCCCCCTCCTGCCAAGCACCACTTAGCTCACCGTCCAGGTATTGCACTTCAAAGGCACTGGGTGGGACAGGCCAGGCAGGGCCAGCCCCAGGACAGGAGCAGGTTCCAAAAGGCCCCGGACCAAAATCTCATCAATTTTCTTGAATGTCTTCCCCTCCTCTCACTTCCCTGACACTTTGGGGAGTTAGAGCTGGAAAACTCCTTTTTTTCCCACTGGGGCCATCGGCCTCCTGTGCACTGCAGGTCTGCGAGGCTTTATTACTGTGCGGTTGAGCAGGTGTCAGCAATGCCAAGTCTGCGCTGACAGTCCCGCTATATCAAAGCTTATGTGTTTTCCTTGGAGCTGGTCATCTTCTCTAGGACAGTCAGAAATTCAAGGGGGCACCTGCGTGACAAAAAAGCACAGGACATGCCTTATTAAGGTATGTGTATTACAGGGTGCCCCTGATCCCTCTTTCCTATGGCCCCCAGCTGATTGCCTACACCTGTCTGAAGGCATCACCTTTAGGCTGGTTGGTGTGTCCAACCTCTCC
>JAQZBX010071047.1:0-15306 GCA_029593785.1 Cabassous unicinctus
AAAAAATGTATAATGGTCTGTATCCATCATTGCAATGTCATACAGGACAATTCCAATGTCCCCCAAATGCCCCATGTTACATCTATTCTTCCCTCTCCCTCCCCTCAGAACCTCTGGTGACCACTGCCTTTATATCAATGTTACAAGATCTTCCATTGCTGGAATAATAATGTCTACTTTAGTCCATAGCTGCATTCCTCCCTTATGTTTGTTCATTCCTCAATCTTGGGGATTTTAGGATCATGATGCCCAGTCTGATTCTGATTGAGAGGGGGCTTAGATCCCATGGGGCAGATGGGTGCAACTGTCTTGCTTGCAGTTGTAGATACTGTTTTTTGGTATGGGTGTTGTCCATCATCATCCTTTTGTTAGCTGTCTTGGCTAGTTTGATGAACTGGAGAGCAGGTGTTTCAACACTGCTGAGATTCAGGGCTTAACTCACATATGAACAGAATGAAGATTTATATCTTTGGTACATATTTTTAATGAGTATAGATGTTCAAATAAAAGGGGCAGAAGAACCATTTTTTTGGAAATTATAAATGAGTCTAACTCTGTTACATTGGGGAACGTATATTCCAAGGTAAGTCTCACTGACAGGGTGCTGAATTCCCGAGACTATCTGCCCAGCCTATAGTGTCTAGATGTCTCTAGAGCCTTAGGAGCACCCCTGCTTGAGGCACTGTTTACTGTGGAGTCAATGTGATCTTCTGAGATGTGCATAAGCGTAACCTCTGGAATGACTTCCCGACTCACTTTGAAATCTCTTAGCCATAAAAACTCATTTGTATTTAATATTTCCCCCTTTTGGTCAAGGTTTTTTCCAAATGCATTGCTAGTTGGTGCTTGGTAGTAATCCCTTGGTGCCAGGGAGGCTCGTCCCCAGCAGTTATGTCCCATGCCTGGGGTGAAGGTAGCTAGTTTATATGCGGAGTTTGGCTTAGAGCAGGGGTTCTTAACAAGGGGTTCATGAGTTTGAATTGAAATTAAAAGAAAACATTATTCTTGTGGGGTTGTGTTGGTGCGGGTATGATATATTTATTAAATAATACACAGGATAGTGTGGCCTTAGTAATGGGTCCATGGTTTTCATCTGACTGTCAAAGGGGTCCATGGAACAAAAAAGGTTAAGAATCCCTGGCTTAGAGAAAGGACACAGTTGAGCAACAAGGAGGCTTTCAGGAGGTAACTCTTAGGTTAGTAGCAATGCTTCAATATGTGTTCATCAATTGTAACAAATGTACCACACTAATGAAGGATGTTGTTAATGGGGAAAAGTGGGGCATATGGGAATCCCCCAATATTTTCAACGTATCATTTGTGGAATCTAAAGCTTCTTTATAAATAAAATTAAATTAAATTTGAGTCTGCACCCTTCCACTTAGTAGTGTGAGGCTTTGGGCAAATCATCCAACCTCTCTGAATCTTGGCTTTGTCACTGATAAAACAGATATCTTAATGACATTTATTTCACATTATTGTTGTGAGGATTAAGTAAAATCATTCACTCTTTAAATATCTATTTAGCCCTTTATCTTGGACTATTTTGACCTCAGAGGCTTGGAATAATGTTAACAAGGAAATCTCTCTGCCTATGAGTTCTCCCAGTTGAGTTGGGAGGTGAAAGTTTATAACCTAACAAGATAAGACTCTTATAATAAATACATGGACAGGGCATGGAGCCAGACACATAGAAAGTATTCAATAAACAGTCATTAAATAATAAATAATTGTTAAATAAATAACACAATGAGGGAATCCAGAAGAGAAAATTATTAATTTTGCAAAAATTAGTAGATTCACATATAGCATCATCCCTCTGCAAATGTAATGGGTGTGACAGCACCTGGGATATCATAACATGCTACATGTTAAATGAAAAATAAAATCAGTAGAAGGAAGCAGGCCAGGGTTGAATGAGGGGAGAGAGGAGGAGGAGGAGAGGGAAGAAGGCTAGGTAAGAGAGGGAAGGAGGAGCAGGGAGGCCCACCTGGCCAAGCGTGCACTCCATGCCCCCGAGGAAGCCCGCCTCCTTTAGCCCGTTGTGGTTGCTGCTGATGTCGTGGACTTCGAAGCGCAGGCGCTGCACCTCCTCGAAGTAAAAGTCCACAGTGAACAGCTTTGAGTACACGGGGTTTATGCAGGTGCGGATCACCTCGGTTCTGTCAACCTGCAGGGAGAGAGAAAGAGAAAACCCAGCAGGCATTGGGGCTTTTTACTATCACCTTGAAGCAAATTAGTCCCAGGTGCTTCCCCTTCTTCCAACCACCAAATCCAAGTTCACTGGGGCAAGCAGTTAAAAATGCTACAAGAAAGCACCTTCAGAGGCCAAGCAAAGTTCAAGGAGGAAAATCTTAGACATAATACAGGATCTTGTGCAGGAAGATTTAGGTGTGTTATATTACTAGGCAACAGGGCAGCGGATGGATCGCTTGTTAGTGGCTGCCTGCAGCCTTGGATGAGGAAGAGTCCAGGTACATCCGGGCTCTGGAGGAAAGAAATCTGTAATTGATTGGTCACGTCTAACAGCACAGTAATGGCAAATGACAGTGCAGTTTCCTGTTTTAGCCAGCTCCACTGTAAGGTCAGTTTCCTACTTCATGATCCCACATAATGCAGTGGAAAGGCCGAGAGAATGGATAGGAAAATAAATGCCTGTGGTCTCAGCTCTGCCCTTTATTAAGTGTATGATGTTCACTCAGTTATTTCAATTCCCTGTACCTCACTTTCACACCTACAGAATAAGGGTACGAGGATTAGAGGATGGACAGTCCCTTCCTGCTTTAAGTCCACAGGTCTGTGCTTCCCCTCGCCTTCCGTGTCGCAACTCTCTGCTGTCCGCCTCTCCCAGATCCACTGTTGTCCCTTTCTGCCCTGCCCTGCACCAGGAGACTGAATTTCCTGGGTTCCCTCTGAGCTCTGGTTGGTTCAAAGGGAGGATTTGGCAGGAGACAGACAGTGGGAGAACATAGAAGTTGCATGTCTCTACGCACACAGATTCTACCAGCAAACGCCCTTCCTAGATAGGAGCTCTTCCTGGAGTCTGGTAACCCCAGTGTTTGTCAGAGCAGACAGAAGAGCAATGTGCTGGGTTGAACAGTGTCCCTCCCACCCCCAATTCATTCTTGCCCACTTTATTTGGAAATAGGGCCTTTGCAGATGTAATTAGGTCAAATGTGGCCGTGCTGGATTAGGGTGGTCCTAAATCCGTTGACTGGAGTCCTCATATGGCCACGTGAGAACAGAGACTCACACAGGGGAGGCGGCCATGACAGAGCAGAGATGCAGTGAGGCAGCTCCAGTCCAAGGAAAGCCAAGGGCTCTGGCAGTCACCAGAAGCTGGGGGAGATGCATGCAACAGACCCTCCCTCAGAAACTCCAGAAGGGACCAAGCCTGCCAACACCTTGATTTCAGACCGGGTCAAAGCGGTAATGGCCTCCCTGTGCCTCAACATCTGAGATTGGCTCTCGCAAGCCTGCTCACACCCCTGTAAAGAGTTTAACCCTTGACATTCAATTCTCTGGGTATGCCGTCTATATCCTGCTGGACCCTTGCCACTGAAGTTCTTTTCTTTCACACTTGTCATAAGTAAAATACACAAAACCATTCATATGCTGGGAAGTCTTAAAGGAACCAAGTTATCTGTCCTACAGCATGTCTCGATTGCAGATTCCTTCCTTCATATTTTATAAGTTAACTGGAACCCATGCATACTGTCGACTTTCAAACAGAAACATGGTTTAGTGTATACTTTCATTAGCACAAACTATGAAACTATTCCCCCAGCTTCCACATGAGTAAAGAGAAAGAGTCAACAAAATGACGGGAAAGCAATGTTTGATGGTATCATGCACGTCACATTTTGTCCAGCAAAGAAAATTTGATGCTTGTTCCCACCTCCCCTCCATCCCTGGCCCCTCCTACTTGGGGCTCTATCTTAATTTTCAGTTCTTCTACGACAAACACCTCGCACTGGTTGGCTTCAAGAGTAGGAAGAGTTTGGAGGCCAGAAGCCCACTGTCAAGGTATCTGTAGGTTACATCTTCTCCAGGAGTCGAGCAATCTGGTGCTGCCTTGCTGGCAATCCTTGTCCTCTCTGCCTCCATCCCATGGTGCTCTCGCTCTCCCTCTGTGTCCCAGCTCCTTTGCTTATAAGGACCTCAGCCATATCGGATCAAGGCCCACCCTGAGAACATCCTCAAAGGTCCTACTTACAAATGGGTTCATAGCTGCAGAACTGGAGGTTAGGACTTGAGGGCACATGAGTCAATCCCAATGGGCTGAGTGAGAACGGGTTGTCCTGTTAGGACCACCTGCCAGTCTTGGTAAGATACACAGTCCAGATTGCAAGAAGAAGAATATGGTTCTTGTTCAAAAGGGAGGCAGGCAGATGGACAAATCCTAACCCACTGTTGTTCAGACCAGTGGTCATTTGACTGTGCTTGTTCCCCATGAAGACCCAGCTTCTATTTCAGATGAACTTCACATTTGTATATAATGTTAGTTCTGGGGCACAGGACAGACTATGCCATTGGCTGATTGTGTGGGGCCAGGATTTACTATATTGCTATAATTTTTTTCAGTTGTTCAGACATCATGATTTTGAATAATAGTATGAAGTCACAAACCAGCAATCTGCAGGCTCATGCTGACATGGAGGTGTTTTATCTGTCCCTCTCAAAGCATTTTTCTCTTAATTTGACAACATGAAAAAGGGGATATTTCCACTGCTGCCCCTTGGAGGAAAACCAAGACTATCGGGCAAGCTTGGGCCACATTCCTCACGGCGACAGCTGGGCAGCGCCCCTTTCAGAGGGCGGCCACTCTCCAGCTCTCACAGTCCCTTCCAGGTCACCTCCCCTCACTGGATTTCTCCACAAGCTATGTGCATTTGTGTTTGCAACATCTGGCCCAAACTCATGGACTAGTGAGCCATCTGATAAGAGATTTAATCATACGCATGTAGTGCTCTCCAGAGAGGATTTAAAATAACCCCTAGAAAGCAACTTATAGGTGGGTTTGACGTCCTCAAGACACAGAAAACACTAGAAAAGGTACCTTTTTTGTATGTAAGTATAGAGTCTGGGCAGGTTTAGATAAGAAATAGAAGCCGGAAACTCTAGTCTTTGTTTCTCTGCTTCGCCCACTCCTAATTGGCTCACATGGATGGTGGGTAAAGTCCTGCTACTTGTCTCTTCAATTCTTGATTTTCAAAAGATGACCCCACATAGATATAAAGTTCATGCCAGCATCAAGCCCCACACGCCAGACACCTATGCGATGAAAGCTGTAAATGTGCAGCGCTGAGTGACTTTTCCTTTTGAGGGAAATGGCTAATTGGATAGAATTCAAGTAATCAAGTTCATTAATGAACACTTGCATTACCAAGATACATAATTTCCAAAGACAATCCCAGGGCCAGTGGGACTCCCAAGAACAGAGGAACTCGGGAAAGGAAGGGAGACGATGGCAGGGGAAGCACCTGCAATACGAAATGCGTATTTGAAGATGTTTCCGAAAGTTTTGCGTTTTGAGGAATGTGTTGCCTTCTCAGGAGGCTGAGGCCAGGCTTTACCTGAACAGCTGTGCCTGGGAGAGCTCACTTTTTTCGTTGAGACATGTGCATCAGAATCAACCCAGAAGCTTTCTCTAAAACTCAGATTCCTTTTCCTTACCCCAGGCAATTCTGATTCAGTAAGTCTGGGGTGGGGCCTGGGATCTTTGATTTTAAAAGTGTGCATCTAAAGGAAATGAGGAGATGTGGGATCTAAACTTGCTCTACATTTTTTTAAGAGTTTAATGAATACTTTATTCCAGTTCAGTCTTCTTAAATGCATTTCCTTAAAATCACTAGATATTTAACTAAAAGAGGCAACTGCATTAGAAAATGAAAATTTATGCAATTTTATCTTTAGGGCAGAGTAAAAAAAAAACAAAGAATAATGAATTTGCTTAGAAATCTTTTATCATTAGGGCATTATACTGTCTCAGAATATGTATAATTTACAGGAATTATAAAAGGCAACTTTTTACCAAATATCAAAATCTAGCAATGTTGTTGAGCAGAGATGTTATTCCAGTTGCAAAAACCATGTTTATAAAAATAATCAGAAATCTTATTGTATTCAATGTGCTTTTACAAATGTCCTAAGTAGTCTTAAGCTAAATATTTTAAGTAGGAAAAAACCTAATTTTTAAATAATTTGATACACTATTTCTGTGGTTTATGTACACACATTAACTGCTCTCTTACAGGAAACCTGACTGGAGGTTTATCACCTGTACATAAAGCACTGTAAAATAAAGGCGAGCTAATAGCCTTTTAACAAAAATACTCTGTCTGCAGCAAATAAGTACTAAAGACATTATTTAGTAGTTGATAATTACCTGTCACAAAATATAAAACAAAATACATTCACTGGATTGTTCAGATTGCAGCTGCCCTCTGGCATCCCAAATAAGATTTCCCATAATCAAGAGCAGCAGTGAAACCCACTGAATGACTAGTTTAGGACACTCTATTTTTTTTCTTTTATTCTTTTATCTCTCCCGCCCACCCCCATGCCCTGCAGTGGCACCATATTATTAAAAACTTTAAGTACCTGGGATTTATGCTTCACATCAAGACATTATTTGGGTAATTTGGTAATGATGCTGCTATGGACATCGATGTGCAAATATCTGTTCGAGCCCCTGCTTTCAGGTCTTTTGGGTATATACCTAGAAGTGGGATTGCTGGGTCATATGGTGATTCTATACTTGACTTTCTGAGGAACCCCCAAAACTGTTTTCCACAGTGGCTGCACCATTTTACATTCCCACTAAAAATGAATGAGGGTTCCTATTTCTCTACATATTCTCCAACACTTGTAATTTTCTTTTTTAAAAACAATAACCTTTTTAGTGGGTGTGAAATGATATCACATGGTTTTGATTTGCATTTCCCTAATAGTTAATGATGTTGAGCATCTTTTCATGTGCTTTTTGACCACTGATATATCTTCTTGGGATAAATGTCTATTCAAGTCTTTTTGCCCATTTATTGATTGGGTTATCTTTTTGTTGCTGAGTTGAAGGACTTCTGTATATATTCTTGATAGTAAAACCTTGTAAGATTCCAAATATTTTCTCCCATTGAGTAGGTTGTCTTTTCATTTTCATGACAAAGTCATATTATGCACAAACATTTTTAATTTTGAGGAGGTCTCATTTATCTATTTTTTCTTTCATTGTATGTGCTTTGGATGTAAAGTCTAAGAAACCATTGCTGAAGACAAGATCCTGAAGATGTTTCTCTACATTTTTTTCTAGGAGTTTTTAAGTGTTGGCTCTTATATTTAGGTTTGTGATCCACTTTGAGTTGATTTTTGTATATGTTGTGAGGTAGGGGTCCTTCTTCTTTTTTTTGCAAATGGAGATCCAATTTTCCCAGTCTTTTCTTGTTGGAAAGACTATTCTTTACCAATTGAGTAGCCTTTGCCACCTTATCAAAAATCATTTGACCATAAATGTGAGGGTTGATTTCTGAACTCTCAATTTGATCCATTGGTCTATATGTCTGTCCTTGTGCCAGTACCATGCTATTTTGATTACTTTGGCTTTGTAATAAGTTTTAAGATTGGGAAGTATGAAGTCCTCCAATTTCATTCTTCTTTTTCAAGATGACTTAAGCTATTTGAGGCCCTTTACCCTTCCATATAAATTTAAAGTGGTTGGCTTTTCCATTTCTGCAAAAAAGATTATTGGAATTTTGACTGGGTTTGTATTGAATCTGTAAATCATTTGGGGTAAAATTGACATCTTAACAATATTTAGCCTTCCAATTCATGAACACAGAATGTCCTTCCATTAATCTAGGTCTTCATGATTTGAGAGAGCAGTTCACTGGTATTTATCACAATGTACCAGCCTCTTCCTCCCGCTCTTTCCTGGATGCTGCTCAGTGGCAGCATCTGGACTCTGGACTCTGGTTTTTGAAATAGTTGATTCAGAAAGTTCCTGCCTATTTAATAGTTATTCTGGGTGGAGGGACTGATTCCTGGAGCTTCCTACTCTGCAATCTTTTCACAGTTCCTCTCAGCATGAACTCTGCTATTGTCTTACTTCTTTCACTCACTGTTTTAGTTTGCCAAAGGGGTGCTGATGCAAAGTACCAGAAATGGGATGGCTTTTATAAGGGGGATTTACTGGGGGTAAAAGCTTACAGTTCCAAGGCCATGAAAAGCCCAAACCAAAGCACCATCACATGTTTTCTCACCAAAGTCAGCTTCTGTTGATTCTGTCGTGTTGTCACGTTGTGAAGCAAGATGGCCGCAGATCTCTGCCGGGGTTTCAGCCTTCCCTTCCAGGCGCACCATCTCCCTCCTCTTGAGCTGCTCCATGGGCCCAGCCTCTTGGGACTTTGTGCTTAAGTGATCATCTAGTCCTCTCTCTTTAGATGGCAGGATCAAACGTGGTGGCTTCCTCTTCCTGTGTCTGTCAGAGTGAGTGTATCTCTGTGTCTCTGTTTATATCAGACCCAGCAAGGGGGCCGAGACTCAGCCTGAGTCACGCCTCACTGACATAGCCCAATCAGAAGCCCTAAAGCAATCTTATCAAGTGATCTATTCAAAGGACCCTCAACTGAATTTAATGCAATCAATAGGTATCTCACCCAGAGAAACAGATTAGTTTACAAACATAGCATTTCTCTTTTTGTGATTCATAAAATAATCTCAAACTGCCACACTCACCATAATTATTTTGAGAGATTTATCTATGATTTTATTTGCTGTGTATATCACTGGTTCAACCCTTTTACGACTGAGTAGTATTCCATTAATGGACATGGATTATTTCCAGCTTTTTGGTGATTACAATAAAACAGCTGTGAACATTCTTGAACAAGCCTTTGAAAGGGCATATATTTCCTCTTCTCTTGGGTAAATACTTAGGAGTGAAATGGCCAAGTCATATAGTAAGTGTATGCTTAACTTTTTACATTCTAATAGGTGTATAGTGGTACCTTCTTGTGGTTTTGACTTGCATTTTCCTAATAAGTAATGATATAGAACATCTTTTTCATATGCTTATTTCCCATCTGCATATCTTCTTTGGTGAAGTGTCTTTCCAAATCTTTTGACAAGCACTCTCTTTTCATCCTTATACTATAAGGTAGGTACTATTATTATCCCCTTTTACAGTTGGAAGACTGAGATAGAGTGACCCTATAGCTTTTCTAATTCCACATAGCAAGTGGCAGAGGCGAGATTTGAACTCAGGGAGTTTAACTCCAGAGTTTGTGTGTTTAACCTCTATATAGTCATGCAAACTTTAAACTTTTCCACCTAAACCCTTTTGTTCAAAGTAACGCATAATCCAAACAACAAAAATTCTGCCTCTCCCATGTAAAATGTGGAACTGATGGGGGAAAGTCAAAGGATGAGGCTGCAGTTGTGTCTCTGTAGGTTGGTTTGTTCACTGAGTATATTGGGGATATGAATGGGGTCCTGAAAACTGCCCATAGACACTGGACTGTGTGAGGCACGAGGTCGATGTGGCATCAACAAACAGTTTAAAGCTGTGCCCCAACGACTGTCCACTTTGTCTTCCAAGGCCTGGAACTGCCAGAGACGAGGCGTGAGGGCTGAACAGACACTGAGGCACTGCTGGTGGGATGGAAATGAGGCCGGAGCCAAGAGCCATGCAAGTCGCTGAGTGGTCTGTGGTCCTCTGTCTCCTGGAAAGGACAGATGCTTATTCCAAGGATAGCAGTTGCTTTGTGGGAGTCTGGCCGGGTGAGGAGAGACATCAGAGAGGGACATGAGGGCCCTCAGGCAGGCTGACAATTAGGTATTCCTTCAAACTGATATTCTTCAAATATTTGCTCAAAATTTACTTAGTGAGGGTGGAAAACCTAATTTTGTCTGAATGAAAAATGGATAACTTTTTGTTCAAAGATAAAGGACTTATCACAGGCATTTTTTCATACCACATAACTTCCTAGGAGACATATTAAATCACATAAAACTTAGGTAAAGTAAATCACTCAGCCACCAGAAAGAGCACTCTTCAGTTCTAGGATCTCAGCTGCTTGTGGCTGCTGATTTCAAGGGACTGGTCTCAGAGTTGGTGGCTTGCGCTGCATTTGGAAGAAACAAAACCACTCGATGGAGAGAGAGTGGGCTGGTTCCGTTGGCACAGGATTCATATTTTCAGTGCAGGTGGATTCTCTGCTTCGATGGGACTAGAACCGAAACGTTAACATTTTTCTGGTTGAGTGAAGAGTCACACGTGGACACTTGTGTTGACTGGTGCCATTTCTGCGACATGCTCACCTGCTGGAGGTGCACTCTTCTGGCTGCCTAGCTCGCCGCCAGGTGGTCTGAGTGTCCCCTCACCTCTTCCTAAGATGGCAAATATGCCTGGGACTTCGTGGCCTTGGTTTCTTCCTAACTTCTCACAAACGAGCTGAGGCTGACACATTCTTCTAGCCTAATGGCTCTCACGGGGGCAGTACTCGCTCTCGCAAGGCGCTTGACCGGGTGACAGCTAAGTCTCCTACAACGTGGAGGCTAGTCAGCAAAGAGCTGCATCCCAAAGCTAAACAATGCCCCCTGTTCATCCGGTCCATCTTCAATCCCACCTGGGCTAAGTGAGAAATTTCACCGAGTGCTCTCTGGTCCTCAGACTCAAACAGCCCATATGCATGGATTTCTGAGCCAACATAGGAATAAAGAATTGAATCTTCGAGAGAAACTCCAGAAGCAGCCCCATATTTGAGGCAATCATAAAAATTTTGCAATGAGCATAGCATACTTCACAGAAGCCACCTCCTTAGGAAATCATTTTGGCCTCTTCCTAGTGAACTATTTAATTCTTCCTTGAAATGGATGGCAAGTTGGATGGTGACCAATGATGATGGTAAGTTTTCTGCTCAAGCAAAGGAAAGGATGAGAGAGAAAAGGATGCACCTTTATTGTACAACTGCTCAGGTGGGCACTTTACATATCTTCTTCAGTCCTCACCTTTGTTGACTTTGAGGCATGTTTATTTCACAGTTTAACGTCTTTGGAATTGGTATGCATTTTATAATTGATGATATGTCACTGTTAAACTGGAAGAATTTTTTCTTTCCTGGTGATACCATAATGGTCCTTCTTATAATGAATGACTCTATCGGATCATTATTCCCATTTTGTAGGTGATAAAACTATATATTAGAAAAGCAGTAGCAGATGAATTTTTTTTTTCAGAGAGGAACAAATATAGGCTTAATTGGAGCCCGTCGTCACCTGGCAGTCAGAGGGCACTGAAGCACATGAGGGGTCATGCCAGGGGCGGCTCATCAGGGCGGGCTGCGCTGGAGCAGAAGCTGACGGGCCTGCGCCCGGGCAGGTGTGGGAGGTGGCCTTCTCCCAGGCATTTCAGCCCCTCGGCCACCAAAGCTTTGGGTTTTGATCATCAGCAGCACCTCACTGTCCCCCTCAATCTTTCCTTCCCACTCATAGATGGACGTAACCTGAGGGACGAGGGTGACGCAGGCTGCCAGGTGCTTCTCCGCCGCAGCCCTGGGGATCTCCTTGGCGGCCTTCTCGTTGGGGCAGGTGGCAAAGGCTGCAGAGACTGAGAGGGTGGAGCTCCTGCCTGGCTCCAAGGTACATGCACTTTCTAGAATACCATTCCACCTCTCCCAAGAAACACCCCTTCGTGACCACTCATTCATCTCAGAAAGGCGCTCTTCACCTGCCAAGCGGTACAACCTTCAAGCACTCCAAATTAAACTGAGCAGGTGGTCCCGGATTACACGCGTCCTTTCTCTCCTCGTCGGCCTCCTGAACCACCTTCACCCTCCTGCTGTGCGCTTGGCCTGGCTCTCAAGTCACAGCCTCTCGCCAGCTGGGCTCTGTTCATGGCGCCCTGGGATCCACCTGCCCGAGGATCCAACCTGGATCCTCAGGCTTGTGCTGTTCAAAGCAGGCTGCAGAGTCGGATCATCTCACCCAGGAGTGCGGCTCATTCTGAAGGCCCTTCAGAGAGGTCCCCATGGGCCCTTGGCCTCCTCTTCCCTCCATGCCCTCCCCAGCCCCTCTGGCTGCTGACTTCATCCCACACAGAGCTTGAGCTGATCCCGCCTGGGGTTGGGAATGGGGTGGGAGATGTCAGCAGGAGGTGTGAACATGTCGTTTGTGCTGAACTCTTCTGTGTCCTCCAGGTCACAGCCAGCCTTCTCCCCAGCACAAGTGCCAGTTTGTGTGGCTCGGTTTCCTGATTTCTGCTCCGTGTCTCATCGCCTTAAGCCCCAGTTCTCTTAGCTTGGGGGTCCTGTCACTGTCCCAGTGCTGTCCAAAAGAACTTGCTACGATGATGAAAATGTTTTGTGTCTGCACTGTTCAAAATGGTGATCACACGTGACTACTGAACACATGAAATACAGCGAGTATGGCTGAGGAACTGACCTATAAACGGTATTTTAGTTATTTAAATTATTTAAATTTAAATAGCCACATGTAGCTAGTGGCTACTGTGTGGGGCAGACCTATTCTAGCTGTGTCACTTCTGTCTCTCTGGAGATTAATGGAATCCTGCATACATGAGATATATCTATATAAAACCAGTGGCTCTAAAACTTTACTGTACATTGAAATCATCTGGGGACCTCCAGACCAATTAAATTAGATGCTCTAGGGATGGAAGTGAGGTATCAGTATTTTTAAACCTGCTCAGGTGATCCCAGGGCAGTTACACTGGAGAACTAGTGCTATATAACATGCTACCAGTGCTACGGCTCAACTCCAACGTGACGGAGCCAGGACCGTGTGGCCCACCCCAAGCCCTGTGCCTGCAGAGCCCCATCAGAACCCCGTCACTGCACCCCAACTCTGAGTTGGGTCTGTGGCCACCCCAAGCCCTGTGCCTGCAGAGCCCCGTCAGAACCCCGTCACTGCACCCCAACTCTGAGTCGGGTCTGTGGCCACCCCAAGCCCTGTGCCTGCAGAGCCCCGTCAGAGCCCCGTCACTGCACCCCAACTCTGAGCCGGGTCTGTGTCCTGATGCTTGTCTGAGCCACTCCTGCTCCTCCACAAGCTGCAGTTTTGAGAGCCACCCACCTTGCTACACGGCACAAGAACGGAGTTAAATAACCACATATGGGAAGAACGGGTTTATGTGGATGCTTCATCCAGCAGAGCACTGCAGTAACCGACACACTTTCTATTTGTGAAGCGAGGGTGAGTGAATGTGGCAGCTGCTCGCTTTGCAGCCCCAGATCCCTCTGTCCTGCTCTGTGTCCCAGGGGCTGGCCTCCGTGGCGTCCTTTGTTTCCTGCCAGCTTCCTCTGCACTCTGTGTGGGCGATCAGAAGGTGGGGAGAGAGGTGGGGTGCTTTCTTTTTTGGCAGTGGCGATGTCCCTCCGCCCGACACCCCCCCGCAGCCCCTCCTGCCAGGCTCCTGCTCTCGCTGGCTCCCAGGGCACAGCCACCGCCTCCTCCCTTCAGGCACGGCGATGGTGTAATGGTTTCCCGCCACTGCAGGTCCCGGGGCATCTCAGCACCCCTGGCTGACTTTCCTTGGGCTGCCCACGCATCTCTAAAGGATGCCTGCGTTAAAGTCTGTTCACTGAACAACCCAGGGCAGGGCTCCTAACGAGGGTCCATGAGCTTGAATTGGAATTCAAAACAACATTCTTCTTGTAGGGACGTGTTGGTGCGGGTGCGATGTATTTATTAAATAATACACAGAACGGTGTGGACTTAGTGAGGGGTCCGTGGAACAGAAAGGGCTAAGAGCCCCTGGTCAGGGCAAACCTGCTGGAACCTGACTGGCTCGAGCTCTGCTCTAAGTGGCCCGAGGTGCTGCAAAGCCTGGAAAGACCTTCTGGATCCAAAGGCCGGCGAAATTGCGTCTAAGCTGGTGGCTCATGGGGACGGAAATGGTCTTTTAAGGCTTGGAACGCTGGTAAGCCATGTGCGATGCCCGTGGCGACTCCCTCTTAGCCCGGCACTGTGCTCCCAGCCCTCGCAGCCGATGGATCTCGCTGAACATTCGCTAGGCATGTAGTGTGCTCCTGGCATCGCCTGAACTACTTCATGGTATGTTATCTCACTTAGTCACGCCAACAACCACGGATTATCTCTAGTCACTACTTGACACATACGATCCGGGTCAGAGAGATCGAGTTGCCCGAAGTCACTCCACTCTTAAGTGGTGGAGCCACTTAGGATTTCCTCTGCTCTCAGCAAGTCTCCTGAAGAGCACAAGCCATTCAGGGCCACCTGATCTCCGTGGTTTCAAGCAAGGGCCCTCCCAGCACTTACTCCAAACTCTCTTTAAGAGGAAAGCAGTTTTTAACAACCTCAGCTGGGTGAGAGGCCCTGAAAAGGTCTCTCAGTGTAGCTGTAGAGTGTCCGGCATGATCTTACCGTCTTCAAACGCTGTCTTCCTCTCCAGGTATAATTTGCTCTTCAAGTCCCTTCCCTTTAGCTAGAGCCGCTCTTGGCCCAGGAGGAATCTGGATGCTTCAGGCCAAGAGTACCAAAGAGGATTCTAGATCCTAAAGGGTGTTTTCCAGGCTGAAGCATCTGCCGTCTCCCCTGCATCCCCCACCCCACAGCTGCAGCTGGCACATAAATATGGGCAGTCGGAACCCACCTCACAGAACTCACGCCTGCCAGGACTGGGGTAGGGAGGTGCTGCACTGGGGGTCACTCCAGCTGCAGGGCTGTGGAGCTTGGCGGTTAAGCCCCCACAAGTGAAAAGCAATTTGTGCTCCCCTCAGACGTGGCTGGTAACGGGATGCCCTCTCCCTCCCAGCGGCCGAGGCCTCAGGAAGGCCAGCCAGGCTGGAGCGCCCTGGCTTTCTGATTAGCTGGTGTTTGGAAACAGCAGGACAAAGTTGTCTGCAGGATGCTGTGCCTGCGTCCCTGTCCCTCCGCGGAGGTGGACTGCTGAGGCCTGCCCCCTCCCTCCTCACCACAGCCACCTCCGCAGCCAGGCACGTGGGTCCTCCAGCAGGGATGCAGGGCCGGGGGGCAGGGAATGCTCGGGAGCTTGGGGTCAGTTTCCTTAAATTCCTACGCCCCCACCTCCTCTAGAGGATTCCACATCCATTCTGCTTAAAGTCAATTCCCAATTGCCCAAGCTGTAAATCAGTGGCATGATCCAAGTGGACGCCCCCAGAGCCGTGGCTTCGGGAGGAGCCCATCGGCCTTTCGCCCACTGCTCTTCCCACGGCTCCCCAGTCTTAACCAGGGGCACCCACTTCCCCCTGACGAGGCTGGGTCTCCAGCATCCGCGGCCGACAGCAGGAGTCTGGGAATGGCGAGCAG
>JAQZBX010071048.1:0-15309 GCA_029593785.1 Cabassous unicinctus
AAAAATTTTAAATGCAATTTAAGATCTAATACTGCCTCCCAAGATACACACCAGTCCTAAATAAATCATCATCTACTTCAGTAACCCTAAGATAACAAATGCTAAATATCATTAAGAGAATGTTCAAAGGTGATTGTCAAGTAATTTAAAAGTTTATGCAACTTTTCTCATCTTATATAAAATATCCTTAAATTTAATATCCATGAAATAACCAAGCATTGTGTATATTAATGAAACTATTTTATATTAAAATAAATCATCATCCAATGTCAATAATAAAATAAATAATTGTATTTATATCCACTTACTGCAATCTCTCTACAAGCCGACATGGATATTCCTGTGCCTTCAATTTGCTTCAATGCATATTCCTTTTCATCTTTTCTGCACGTGAACAAAAAAAAATTTATTTTTGACACATTACTTTCAGATTCAAAATTATAACTACAAAAATAATAGGAATGCACCAAGTCTTCTCAGTGATAAACACTCACTATGCCATGCATTGCTTAATATTTTTGCTAATATTTCAACTACAGAAATATGAAATATCAAAAAGAAATTCATGTCACAATGAAAACACCAGACAGCCAAAACACAAAATTCAAAATTGAAATAGGATACTAAACACAGCATTAGTTTCAAAGAGTAAACAAACATAAATATAAACTCAAGCATACTGCAAGATAATTCCACTCCTGTCTTAATATCTGGAGTCTACAAAAGTATTCTGTTATAAACACTGGCTATAAAAATAACTGACAGACATAAACTCCTAGATTCATTTAACGTTATTACATAGTATAAGAAGCATTTAGATGCATAGAAAAATGGTGACACACTGGCACACTGGTTCCCACCCAGGAAAAGGGACATTTAAAAGCCCCAAAACCTTAGCCAACAGCCTTCAAAAGACTTCAAAACTCTAGCCACAAACATCTCATTCTCAGGAGCTCTAGGAGAAACCTGGTGGTTACAGTGAATGCGCCAAATAACTGAGATAGGATTAAGAACTCTGGGGAACTCCAACAGCTACCAGGGTGCTCACCCAAGGGAAAACAGCATTTCAATAACAGTCATGAATCCCCTAAAAATAGTATCAGATGAATGTCTAGTGCAACACAATATCCTCAGGGTGCTGACACCAGAACCAGCCACACCAAAGCCTCTGCTAAATGTAATAACTGTGGTTCATATCACGGGCCGTTCTGATAACAGGGGCATAACCACACCCTTCAAGTTTTGTCTTTTGATTTTTGTTAGCGCCTCAGCAAGGTATAAGCATGTCATGATTCCTTTGTCAAATGATAATGTCTAAGTAGTGTCACATCTGTACCATTTAGCTTTTCCTCATCTACTCCATTCAGTGTTTACTAGCAGATAAAGCAGTTCAATTTTTAAATGCATGTTAAATTTTAACATGCATTTAAAAATTTGTTTTATGTGCCTTTTAAAGATTTTCACAATCATCTATGCTTGGGGCAAATAACTGGCTTATGGTTATTTTCCCCATGATTGGTTTGAAAATTATATCCATTTTTTCCCAATACATGGCATTCAGGAAATAATTAATCAACATTTTGATAAACAGAAAACACACCATATATGTCAACAGGACAGACTGTTATGTAATTATTAAAATGATAGCCATAAAGATCATTAGAAATATGAAAAATGCTTACCATATTCTACTGAGAAAAGACATGAATTACACCATGTAAGAATATACATATATATACATATGTTGAAGATCATTTTAAAAATGAAAAACAGCTGTGTCAAGATGGTGGTATTTTACACAGTTTTTAAACTAACTTCAGTGCATTACATTGCCTTTTTAATTAAAAGTAGCGGAATGAAAGAAAAAGTCAAAATAATTTGATACTCTGGAAATATTCACCTACTAAAACAAACTATTTTCAAAGTGATGTGTTAAGCATGTTTTTAAAGAACAAAGTCAAAAATAGGAAAAGCCTAAGTGATGATTTTTTTTTCCTTTTCTCCATCCTGTTTCCTCCCAGCACACACCTAGACTTTGTTCAGACCACCCAGAAGCCACTAAGAAACACAAGCAGCAGGTGACTGAATGTAATTAAAACCAAATGCCCCCCTCTACCTTAAATGTATATGTGGAAAAGGACAAATACTGTATGAATGCATTACTATGAACCAAATATATTATGTAACATATTGTTTGATTCAAAAAAATTTTTATATGTATCCAGTACATTTAATTGAGAAATGTATATATTTATTCAAAAAAAAATGGATGTGTGGGTATGTGTTAGATAACACATGTTAATTTTATACATTTAATAACTAAATCAACCACCAGGTACCTATTACAACATTTAAGCCTAACAAAGTCTTGAAACAAAATTATACAAGCTTTCTGACAAAATTCTCATATGGAATCATAATTTTTTAAACAGTACCTCAATCCCTAGATTCCCTAAATGAAGTACTCCAGAAGCTCATGTAATTGCATATAGTTTTATTTTTAATACTGTAAAGAATATTACACAATCTGGATAGGTTATTGTTGCTATGGAAACTATAAGATTTTTTTTTTTGCAGTAAGTGAAAAAAGTGCAAAATTAACACATCACATTAATGGCTTTTGAATTTCACATCTAGGCTGTCAAAGGAATTTGAAAGCTTGAGCAGAATAGACTGAAGCATAGGCCTCTTGCTTTGAATTATACGGATAGGAACAAACCCAGTAATTATTTCACTTAATAAGTTTAAATATAACTTCCATCTGTTAAATTAAAAAAAAATACTCAAAGATCTGCAAATTTAAGATTTATTTGCAGATTTTACATTGAGAATGAAGGAAAGCACATCTATCATTACAGTTTCTTTTCTGTACATTAACTGTCTGATGATAAGTAATGATGTGGCACCTCTGAGGTTGACCATTTGAAGAATTGGTAGGGTCCCAGTGGGCATTTGGGACTGCCTGGCACTGTACTATGTCAATGCCAATACTTTAGTTATGAAGACTAAAGATATATCATTTACCATGATGCCCAGAAATATTTCAATTTATGGGAACTTTATTACTGCCATCCCAAGTGACCCCTCTCCAAGAGTTTCTCCAAGTAGTAGTGGTAATTCATTACCCACAGCTTAGATGTCTCAGGCACACATAATATTAAGTATCATAAAACTATAAATTGTTCTTTCACATGACAAGGCTGAAATGTGGATGGAACCCAGCACACACTGGTATGACAGCCTGGCTTTTAGAGGCAGCTTAGTTCTTTCTTACAACTATTTTATTTCTAAATAACATAAAGATAGACAAAGCAATTCCAAAATATTTAGTCTTCAGGGAAACTGCTTTCCAAATTTTAATTCATATTAGATAGTATGATTAGAGCTACTGCATATTAATGAAAATAACCAAAAGAGTTTATTAAATAAATCCAAGAGAATTAAAAATTCATGTTTTTAGTATATACATAGATAAATGCTATAAAGAATTTTGAAAAATTTAAAGACATTTTCCTCTATATGTCTGTAATGTGTATCAAAACCACTCAAGCTTCACTCCTAATGGTCACATTGAGAAACAATTGCTCCATGGGAACATTACATAACAACCAAATAGAAAAATTAATTTGGCAGAGACTGTGATTCAATTAGGTTTTCCATCTCAGACACTATGTTCTGGAAAACTCTTGATGCAAGTAGAAATAACAAGAAACATGTATTTGTGCAAGGAGTAGACATCATTACCTTAAATGAAAGCTTTATCCCAAGTAGAAAACCAGGTTCAATGGTATAATTTAAATATAATACAGAGAGGAGCTTCTCAAGCCTAGAGAAGCAAGTCATATAGGGTCATCACTTAAATGAAATATTAGGAACTGGTTTAATGAAACAGATAGTCTTATACCTTTCCATAATGTCCAAACTTGATGACCAGCGTCCACCAATTATAACAAGGTGAAGCAGCATTCAGCAGCCAATAGGCACAAGTAAAGTTTGGCCAAAACTCCATTTGTTACAGTCGTAATTAAAGTGGCCCAAGATTCTCTGGCTTCTATCAGCAATACTACCAGATGTCCAGGCAAGATCTAGGGAAGCTTTAGTCCCCAGGCCTTAGAGCAAACAACAAATTTACAAGAAGCCCTCCTTAAGAAAAGAAAAGTCTTTAAACAAATAGGGTTAAAATCCTTTTTGTTTATAAGGAAAACAGAAGAGCTTTACTATTTTATATCAACCAAAAAACAACTACTGAGTTTCTATGATGTGTCCCAACATTGAGCCAAACTCTGCAGATGAACAAAATTAGAGACTGTCTAACTGTCCTGGTATCAGAGAGTTCACAATCCACCTGGAAAAAATATTCTGGATGAGGGAGAAATATAAACAAATAACTCTAATAACACCCCTCCAAGAGGTGTGCATAACAGGTCCAGAGAGAATTCTTTCAGAGCTTTAATTAAGTAAGGTACTAAATGAATGAACCATCCTTGAAGGGAGGCATTCCCCAGGCAGAAAAGGGAAGAGGAGTCAGAGAATTCCAGGCAGAAATATGGCATGAGAAAAATAAGAGGCATATTTAGGAAATTCTGGTATTCAATGACTGGAGAGCAGGGTTGCAACATGAGAAGGGGCAGTAAATGAGGTTAGAAAAGTAAACAAAGGGACCATATATGAGTCCTACAAAGAAGCTTGTACTTTATAAGTAAACAGTATAGAGTTAAAGGTTTTTAAAGCACAGAAGGGACATTAGATCTTTGCTTGGAAAGATAACTGTGGTATCTACAGAGAGAAACTGGTGGCAGGGTAAACATTTGGTAGATTGCATCAAATGTACAGACAAGAGAAGATAAAGGACTAGGTTATACTAGTGGCAGAGAAGAAGAAATAGAATTATAGACAAATAGGCATTCATTCAAAACACATTTCTAAGACAGAACTGACAGAATTTAGTAATCAATTTGATTTTATAGGTGAAGGAAAGGAAGACTGTAGACAGATGAAATTTCTATTTTGTCTAATTGTGTGACTACTAACACCACTAAACAAGAAAATATCAGAGATGTCAAGTTTGAAAAGTTAAATAAAGAGAATGGTTTAGGTATGTTCAGTTTAATATATGAAAATATCAAGAGCCAGAGTAGATTTTGGGAAGTCTGAAAAACAGAAAGGACATTTTATTTTGGGGAAAGGCAGGGACAGCAAGAGGAAAGGCAGAGACAGCAAGAGGAAAGGCTGGTCATGAATATGCAGAACACTTCGAGAAAGCTAATGAGAGAGGACTACTGAAATTAAAGTTCAATAAAGAGGATTGGAAGAGAAATGATGATATGACATAAATGGAGAGCTGGAGATTTAAGACTTTATTCTAAAGGCACTGCAAATTACCTAAGAAGGTTAAACTGATTAGAAAGGTTTGAGATTAGAGGCGAGAAAAACAATTAGGAGGTGACTGCAATGTAAGTGTGAGAAAGTGAGAACCTGTATTGGTATAATAGAATGTTAGCGCTGAAAGTCATTTAAGTCAATCCTGTACAATCCTTATTTTAAAGATGGAGAAACTAGGCCAACAGCTAGAGGCAGAACTGAGACCTGTACCCAGATCTTCCAATTCCAAGCCCAATATTCTCCGTAACAGAGTGGCAAGAGTAAGACTGGAGAAAAAAAGGAACACTGTGACGGTCTGTTTTTGTTTTTGTTTTTTAATTATATATTGTTAGAGTAGGTTTTTTAAAAAAAAAGAATGTACATTTGTTTATCTCCGCTCGGGCCACCTTGCCATGTGGGCCAGCTTGCCATGAGGGCCAGCTTGCCTTCACCAGGAGACCCCAGGAATCAAACCCTGGACCTCCTATATGGTAGACAGGAGCCCAATCACTTGAGCCACATTCGCTTCCGGATGTGACAGTCATTTTAAAGGTGAAATTGGCAGGAACAAATCAGTAGATAAGGAAGATGAAGGATGAATCAAGGATGAGTCTGAGGTTCTGAGCTTGGCTGTTGGGGAAAGTGATATAACTGAGAACAGGGCTTACTCAGGTCAGATCTCAGATCGTTCTTCTGCTCATAATTGTTTCTTTTACATAGAAAGAAACTCTAACCAAAAATGAAAATATCTGAGAAGTCCAAAAAGATTTCCTAAAGATGCTTACTAAGGGCCTACTATAGCAAAGTTTCAGATAGAAAAGGCCTACAGATGTGATGATATTGGATGAGAGGAAGTAACACATAGATAAGATGATGCCTTTTTTGTGCCTAGGAAAGAACTTGAGACAAGAAGGGAGTGAGGGAGGAAGGCAAAGAAGGAGGAAGCAAAGATGAAAGACAACAATTTCTGAAAGACACTTCTTTTTCACATCCAAAAAGACAAATTATTCTATGAATTTGTCCTATATTTTTGATTTTCCAAACCTTAAGAGTAGAATTGAAGTACTGAAATCATCAGAAGTATAGTATCCAAGATGGTACATTATTACCAGTTTTTATAACTCGGTTCTACCAATAAGACCGCCTTTAAAGAATGACACCTGAGTCCTGCCAACAATTTTTTTTCTTCAAGAAGAATGCTGGCATAAATCAATGTTGTTTCCCTTTCCTATATTTTGTGATCTGGCTTACCAGATTAAGAGGTTTTCCACATCACAAGGAAAAATAAGAAAAATAATAATAATACAGAATAAAAATTTGGAGTAACAAAAGCCAAAAGAGATCAGTTGGTTTTATGTTGGGATCACTCTCAATTATTCAATATCATGAACCCAATATTCAGACAGTCGAGTATTAATGATTGCTTATCTAAATAAGCAATCACTTATTATTAAACACTTTTTATTAAATGCCATATTTTTAATATTTTTAAATCATGGAATTTTTCCAAATAAACTTTTTAAAACTAATAAACAAAAAATAAACAAGATAAACAAAAGCCATACTCTATATATCCATCACACTGCTTCAACAATTATCAACACATGGCCAATCTTGTTTTATCTATGCTCTCACCCACCCACTGCCTCCTCTTTTCTTGATTATTCTGAAACACATCCCAGATATCATATTTCATTCATAAATATGTCAGTCATAAAATTTTAAATATCAAGTATTTTGGGGGTTGAATAGTAGTAGTCTTATTTAAGTAATTCTGAAACATTAAAATATGTTAAGGTATTATTTTATTATATTATCTTTAATTAATAATGTCAAATAATACTAGCATCTGCTTTATGCTTTCTTTCTTTTTAAAGATTTATTTATTTATTTATCCCCCCCTTGCTGCTTGTGCTTGCTGTGTCCATTCGCTGTGTGTTTTCTCCGTGTCTGCTTATCTTCCCCTTGCTGTGAGGTCCGGCTGCATCAGCCCCTCGCGGGCCGGCCTGCCCTCACAAGGAGGCCCCGGGAAGCGAACCCCGGGCCTCACACATGGTAAACGGGGGCTCTATCGACTGAGCCATCCCGCTTCCCCCGCTTTATGCTTTCATCTACCAAATATTTTAGTTACCCATTCTCTAAACTTCACTAAAATATAGTACTATTCTCTCTCATTCAAATTCAGGATTCTCTGGCAACACAGAAATCTGGCATTTTGAATATTTTTTTACTTCATTCTATAGAAAGACTGTATTTAGTCTCTTTTCTTACAAACTGATTCATTAATATATTCCTTTCACTAAAAAATATAATCTTAATCTTATACTATTTCCTTCTTCATTCTGAATTCCAATTCACATAAACATTTACTATTTTTAAAGGCTCTAAAATTATAAGATTTCAGAAAGTCCTACTAACTTGGGGGAAAAAGTCTCAAAACATAATTAATTTCTTCATTGGTTAGTTAATTGCACAATATCTCTTTTTTTTTTTAGGGTATGTTCAGATTTAGTTGACATTTGTATACAACCAAATCTTGATTGGAGAGTATTATTTTACTTTAATGAAAGACAACAATTCACTGCACTGAATTCACACAGCAACATATTTCATCAGTGGTTTACCAACACTTCAAATCTTACTAATTTGGATATGTTGATAATATTTCCCCAAACTTCTCACTTTTTAAACAACAACTATTTGAGTTTTCATCTTAATTCTAAAATCTCAAATTCAGTGTTGCATTGCATGCAAAGATTCTTATCAATATTTAATGTTTAACTTGTTTCTAAAAATGGCAAATTCTTATTGCTCTAAAATGAATTTAGTTAAAACAAATGTATCAGCAGTAATGTTTGAAGACTTCTGGCATCAAAAATGTTAAGCTAAAATCATAAATAATTAAGGGACTATATTCTACAGAAATAATCATTAGCAATTTTTAGTGTTAACCAAATTTTCATATTGTATAAAAGTATGTATAAAATTTATAAATTTTTATAAATACATAAAATATTACCAAATCCTAAGAATTCATCAATCTCAGTCAGACTTATATGCTACAGAAGATAACAGAAAAAGTGACGCATAACATTCATTTCAGAAATATTTTGCTAAACACATGCTATGTTCCAAGCACTGTGCTGGGCTCTAAGAACAGAAGGAAAAATGAGACTGAATCTAAGTGGAGGGTATGTGGGTATTCATTGTTTTAAAGTTTCAACTTTTCTGCTCTTGTGAAACTTTTCTTAATAAAAAATTGAAGAGGGAAGTAACTAACAAGC
Organism: Cabassous unicinctus; assembly: GCA_029593785.1. Taxonomy (NCBI): domain Eukaryota; kingdom Metazoa; phylum Chordata; class Mammalia; order Cingulata; family Chlamyphoridae; genus Cabassous; species Cabassous unicinctus. The sequence goes on from JAQZBX010071048.1 coordinate 8,646, forward strand.
AGCAGTTAAACAGTTAAAGAGAAAAACAATAAGAACATTTACACAGAAGCCAAGGAACAAGTGTCAAAGGAAAAAAGCATCAAATGTAGAAGAAAGGTCAAATAGGAGAGAATGGAAAAAAGACTAGAGGATTTAGCAGATGATGTTTCTGTAAGAGAATGGCTGGTAAAGCAAGGGCCTTACTATACTCTATTTTGTTATTAGAATTACTTGGAATTAACTAATGCCACTTACACCATCTCAAACTAGAAATTCTATAGGAGCTAACAAAGTACCTTGCAAATAGTAGAAATTAAACATTTGTTGCATTGAAATTAACTTATTTATTCAGTTTTGATCAACTTAAAAACATTTTCACAGTAACAAAACAATATGGAAAACTTTCTTTTAAAAATGTATCGTCCAGCCAGATACAAAAGGACAAAAAGTGTATCACTGTGCTATTATGAATTAAAAATATTATGCAAACTCATGGAGTTAATTAGAATATAGGTCACCAGAAAATAGGAGGAGGATAGCGAATGGAAAGCTGAGGGTTAATCTGTGAGGAACTGGTAAAAATGTTGTTCGTAAATCTTTGGAAATGAATAGAAATGGTGAAAGCAAATCATGGTGTTTGAAACTAGCAGAGCTATTATATGGGTATGACAGTGGTTGAAAAGAAAAGACTAAGGTCATGTACATTACTAGAAGGAGAGCTAAAAATTGTAACATGGAACTGTATAAGATAGTAAAACCTCATGTAAAACACAAATATGGATAATATTATCTATATAAGACTGTTTTTATAAAATATAAATACAAATATACTAGACAGAAGGAAAAATAGTAGCTATGTAGGGCAGGGAAAGCATAGAGAGATTGAGAGATGATAAGTTCTGTTTGTTTATTATTATTATTATTGGAACAATGGAAGTGCTCTAAGAATGAAGTGATGAATGCACAAAAATGTGATTACACCGAATACCACTGATTGTACACTTTGGATGGATTTATGCTTTATTAAGATGTATCAATAAAAAATTGATTTGTTTAAAAACTGTAAACTCTAAAGACAAAAAATTACATATTCCTAAAATTAAAATTACAGTGAAAATCAACCATCAGTATTTTTATAGGAAAAGTAATCACATCCAAAAACTCACCAGAAACAACAATCTCCTGGAAAGGAGGAGAAAAATATAAACTATTTTGTCATCCTCAAATCTAGCAATGTCAGATCAGATAGAAGTAGATAATCAGATCAGAGAGTCTAGATCATCAACCTGCTCCTGCGAATACATTTTCAGATATCAGTCATGAAATCATCCCAAATTACATAAGTAGCAGTGAAAAGAAAATGCCCAAAAGAGAAAATAGTTAAGATATCAAAACAGTACTTTTGAAATATAAACATATAAAACTTTTTCACCATACCACTGATGATAATGCCAAACCTAAGCCACTGAAGAATCTCCTTTTGATAAAATTTAGTTTTTGCATGTTTTTCCTAGCTGATCTTAATCACTCTGATAACAGAGAGTCTCTCTCCTAATATACAAACTCAAACCCTTTAACCATTATAAACCACAATCTCTAAAACACACTTGAAAGAAAAAAGCTAATTCCTTTAGATGACTTTACTTGAAACTTTAAACAACATGGCACATAAATCATAAGGTAAAAAATCAGCTATTAAGAATTATGTTGCAGTTCTGTAAACCCAAGACTCTCCAATAAAGAAAAGAAAAGAAAAGAAAAAAAAAAAAAGGAAGCACATGGTTATTAGGTAGGCAAAGCATAGAGTATATTTCATATTGATTCTAAAATACATTTTTCAAGTGGATTATAAATTTAAGTATCAGAACATTCTAGATAAAAAAGGATTATGTTGCAGACGCATAGCTATAGATGTGGAAATGCATTCAAAACATTTTTAAAGGAAAATTACAAAACCATGTGTATTATGCATGTACAAACATATTAACAATTGGTCCAAAGAATTTTATTTCCTCCTTTAGGGTTATCTGTACTTTCTAAATTTTCTTTAATGAACATTAATTATTTGTGGAATAATAATTTTCTTTCCAAAGTTTCCATATAGGTTAACCTGAATTTATCTGTACAAAAATTCAGGTAAGCTTAACCTTGTCAAATGATCCATTTTTTAGGAATCACAAACTGGGATTAAATTCTAGCCACTAAAACCCAGAAAAACAAGAAGTTAGGAAAATAAAACTGCTACCCCTCCAAGAGCAAAGATAAATTACCAACAATAATGAGTCAATCAAGTCATAATTTGTACAAGAAAAATCATATTTTTGCTTTTATATCAACCTTAAAACATAAGAATTAATACTATCCAGTACCACAATGCAATTATACTGGGTTATAATAATAGCTATACTTATATACCACTTACTACATGGAAGACACTGTTCAAAGGCCTCAAATATATTAACTCTTTTAATCCCCACAACAGGCCATGAGGCAGAAACAACTACCATCACCACTATACAGATGAGGACACAAGCAATGGAGTTAAGTAACTCTCCCGAGATCACAGAGTTAGTTAAGTGGCAGATCAGGAGTCACATCTAGGCCGTGTAGCTCCAGAGTCTGCTTTTAATCACTACATCAACTGTATTCATTTCTTCATATTCCCCTCTAGGAAAAGAGAATAGCATGTATCAAAACTCCAAGGCAAAAGAGCATGGGAGGAAACAAGGCCGGGGTGGGGGGCGGGGGGAAGCTGGTAGCTTAGGAGCCAGACAGTCCTGAATTTGAGTTGCAGTGCAACTTGACTGAGTGATCTTGGGCAAACGACCTGGCCATGTGATGCTGCTATTTTCACATGGGGCCAGGCACTGAAACATCTCCCACCCTCTCCCTGCCAGGCAACTCCCTAAGCTACCACAGTAAGAGGCCCTTCGTCACCTACAATGCCGGCCATGATACAAGCAGGGGCAACTGCAGGTGATTGTCCATGGAATCTGGTGGAATGCATCCTGCTATCAATCTAATCTCAATGAGCACTACATGGTATCCGAAGCCACCACCCACAAGTATGACACTGACTCAGCCTCAAGCACGGGATGAACCACCCTTATCACAGAGTTCAGATGATACTTCACTAGGACACCCTGGCAGCCAGACCCTTATCTCTCCGGTACAGCTTCCAGATCCTCAGTCACCCCTTCACCTTGCCAACCGGCTCTGTGCCTCTGACCACATTTAAAAATAAAATCATTTCACAGAGAGCGAGAATGTGGTACATTTAAAGTTCAATAAGGCTGGTTTAGAGTAGGGGAAAGCAAATACTAAGAGTTGAAGCTGAAGAAGCAAGCCAAATCAAGCAGAGCAGATAATCCACTTTAAGGAAACTGGACTTCATCCCAGGAACAAAGGTAAAGGATTTTACACAATCTGTGCTTTAGTTTGGAGGGAAAAGTGGCACAGGAAGTCTAATTAAGAGGCTTCTGAAGTAATTTAAGTGAGACATGACAACAGTCTAAATTAGGATGGTGGCAGAGGGAATAAAAAAAAAAGTGGATGGATTTGAGAGATAATTAAGAAACAGCAATAGAACATGTAGTGGAGAAACAAGAAAAGAAATTGATTCTGTTTCTGGATTGGGAAACTGAGTGGTGCCACTGACTGCGTTAAAAAGAACTGATTGGGGAAGTATGATGGTTCATTTCATGTGTCAACTTGGCCAGGTTATGATGTCCAGTTGTTTGGTCAAGCAGATACTGGCCTGATTGTTACTGTGAGGATATTCATGGACCTATATCATCAGTAAACTGATTGCCATCTATTGCTGATTACATCTACAATCAATTGAAGAGACTGTCTTCAACAATGAGAGAAGTCTCATCCAATCATCTGAAGGCCTTAAAAGAAGATGTGACGGATTTAGCAGTCAGAAGAGATCATTTCCATCTCTACTTCAACCAGCCAGTTTCTCCGGGGGAATTCATCAAAAACCTTCATTGGACTTCCCAACTTGCACCCTGCCCTATGGAATTTGGACTTGCCCATCCCCACAGTCCTATGGGACAATTCTATAAAAATCTCAGAATATTTACATATATCAGTTCTGTTTCCCTAGAGAACCCTAATACAGGAAGTTTTAGATAAGTTGAAGTTGAGAGGACTCTGGTGTTGTCTAAATGGAGATGTCCAAAGGCTACAAACAAATAGCTTAGAAGGGAAATAGTGAGCTACAGAAAGAGAAAAGTATTTAGATATTGAAGTCATGAGTAGAAGAGATCACCCAAAGAGAGCACAGAGTGAATAAAGGGGGCCTAGAAAGGAATCCTGAAAACATCATTGAGGAAAAGATACCCACAGGATTTAAACATATACTACATTATCTTGTGCTTAACACTGCTAAATGCTTTCTAATTATTTTACTTTACTCTTTTCTTTCCAACTAAACACTAGGTTTCCTAAAAGCATGGCACCTTTATAGGCCTTTTATAACTCCACAGCTTTTAGCTGTAGACATTTATGTGGTATTTAACCACCTGAGGAATGGGAAAGGGACAAAAAATATATACTTGATTTTAGGAAAATCCTTTTCTTAGTATTCCTTTGATCTTCCATCCCCCCCACCCCACCCCCCAGCCCTTTTGGTTCCTCAGTTAATGTTGCACTGCTTGTTCTAACCCAGCAACAAAAATGAGCTTGGGCGTTGATTACATGGGAGTTACGCAATGGTTCTGCAATCTACTCTCTCACATTCAAAACCCCATAAGCAAATCCAGGAGAGATTATTTTGTTTAAGAGAAAAATGGGATGTGAGCAGTCCCTTGTTAAAAATAAAAGATAAAACTGATTCTATGGTGTGATGGTTAGACTAATGTGTCAACTCAGGCAGGTAATTGTGCCCAGGTGTTTGGTCAAGCAAGCACTGGGCTAATTGTAATATGGATATTTATGGACTTTAGTGACCAGTGAGTTTACTGCATAGATGGCTGACTGCATCTACATCAATCAGGGAGAGTGCCCTCAGCAATGAGTTGATCCTATTGACTCTGTTTCCCTAGAGAACCCTGACTAATACATATGGCATTTTAACACTACATTTGAAATTTTCATACTATCAGTCATAAAATATTCACTGTTCTTAACCCTTAGTCTTTGCCACACTGCCTGATCTCTTTCCCCTTTATTCTTCCTATGTATCCATCAAGGGCAAGTTTTTCAGAAAGTTCTCTCCCCTGCATTCACAAAGCACATCTGGGCCCCATACACATGGCTTCCATCATTTGTTACTTTGTAAAGTAACTTTTCTGTAGTGTGTGATATAAAAAGTTCAGACTATGGGAATCAAACACCTATTATACTAAGTAGCTAAATTACTTATACCTTCAGATTATCAGTTTTTACATCTGTAAATTGGGAATAATTATACTTACTGTAACCATTGGCCAATTTGATGTAATTATGAATTCCAAAAATATAATTGAATCACGCTTGTAAACTGATCTGTTAATCTGGGCATGATTAGGTTATGACTAGGGTGTTGAGCCCCACCCCTTGGTGGGTGGGGAATCAAATATACAAGGCATGGCAAGAACAGTTTTGAGAAGCAGTTTTTTGAGAAGCAGTTTTGATGTTGGAAAGAAGGCCCCAGGAGAAGAGAAGCAAGCTGTTCGCCTGATCGTCTACAGATGACCTTGTGTAGGAAACAGAATGCTAAGCCCGGAGAGAAACGCAGCCCCAGGAAGAGAGGAACCCAAGAAGCCTGAACCCTGGCAAATGCCGACAGCTGTCTTGCTCTAACACGTGGCAATGGACTTTGGTGAGAGAAGAAACTTAATGCTTTATGGCCTGGTATCTGTGGGCTTCTACCCCAAATAAACACCCTTTATAAAGACCAACCCATTTTTGGTATTTCACATTAGCACCCATTTGGATGACTAATACAGAATTTGGTACCGAGGAGTGGGGAAGTGCTTTTGTAATTACCAAAATGTTGGAACGGTTTTATAAATGGGTAAGGGGTATTTTTTGGAGGAATTGTGAAATGCTTGATGGAATTGTGAAAGGCCTAGATCACTTTGAAGAGACTGCTGATTGTAATATGGATGCTAAAGAGACTTTCTATGATGCCTTAGAAGTAAATGATGAAACTATTATTGGAAACTGGAGGAAAGGCAATCCATGTTTTAAAGTTGCAGAGAACTTAGCAAGATTAACTCCTGGTGTTATATGGAAGACAGAATTTGAAAATGGCAAACCAGAGCATGTAGCTGAAGAACTTTCCACGGTAAACTCGGGGAATGTGGCCTGGCTTCTCCTTGCAGCTTATAGCACAATACTAGATGAGTGAAATACACTAAGGACTGAACTTTTTGGCAGAAAGAAAACAGAAGCTGATTCCAGAACTTCGAAGTTTCTGGAAATCAATTTCCCAGATAAAAGTGCCCCATTTGAAGACTTAGCTAAACCTGGAACTTGTAAATCAGAATTGAAGATGCAGTTATCTAGGAAAGACTTGTGAAAAGTCTTACTGTCTGATGGCCTTGGACCCCTGCTTCCTGCATGCTAAACCAACAAAGTTTTTGAGAGAGCTGCATGAACAAAACCACTGTCAGCTTGGACAAAAGAAGACATGGAAAGGAGAGATTGAAGGAGAATCAGCTTTAAGAAGAAAACCATGGAAGCAGAGATCTGG
>JAQZBX010071049.1:0-15312 GCA_029593785.1 Cabassous unicinctus
GTGTAAGCAGATCCCATAACCAAAGCACAGTTGAGTGGATACTTATTTGCAAGCATCCAGGAACTGTGGTCCACAGATGAAGATTCTCAAACTCTGGATTCTAGACTTCTAGATTCTTGGCCTATGTCACATAAAAGAATTTAAGGACATGCCATAGGGTAGGCAAGGGAGTAAAGAGTTTATTAAGAAACAAGAAAATGAGAAAAGTACACGGTCTGAGACGTGAACCGCGAGGGTGCTACAGAGTGAGACGTGCACATGGGGCCCCAGGTCAGATCTTTTAAAAGTCTTTCCTCCTCCCCCTTCATAATGTTGGGGCGGGACCCCAGCTGTTTGCTGTTCTTTTTGGTTACCCCACCTGTCAGTTCTCAGGGGGCCAATGGTGAGGCCTTTTGAGGGTATCCGGGCTTTCCCTTGACTCCAAATGGGATTCTCATTCCAAATGGGATTCTCATGGCCAGGGTCTCATGGGATCCCTCAGGAGCTTCCTGGGGAGGGCCTCATGGCCATGTAGTCTGCCAACCATGTTATCTGCCAGGTCTTCAGCTGTGAATCAAGGCTTCCCTTTCCCTATGAAAATCTGCCTCAACTCCCCCCTCAGAGAGTTTACACCTTTATTCTTAAGGGGGTGTTGAAGGGCAATGGTCATTCTTCTGTAGCTACTTCCTGCTGGTTAGGGAGAGTAGGCTTTACCTGACAGAGTGTAAAACCCTCTGCTATTCTATTGTGGTTGAGGAAAGATGGGTCCAGCACCCTGGTTAGAACTGGATGAAATCCCCATATGACTAATAAGACATTGCTTCTGGAAGAAATAAACAGTTAAAATATAAGATCCTACTTAAAAGGATAAAGAAGATGGTGATAAGCAGGCCCAATCAGGTCCATGGCATACCGGACCACGAGAGTGAAAAAGGTCAGGTGTCTTCAGAGGCTGCATCCTCCCAAGGTTGATGGGAAACAACATTCTTCCTTAAGTTTTTCATGCTGTTGGTTAACTCTAGGGAGAGATGGTGGTAGACCTGCTGGATTTGGTATAAACTGCCAATCCCAGTTCACATGGTGGTGATTATGTCTAGGACAGTTAGGAGAGGTATATCTAGGCACTGCCCTAGATATAAACTCACAAAGACAGTATAGGCAACAACCAGATAAGCATATGGTAAACAAAATAAAGATAGTATTTAAGAGAGCCATTCCTTTGTCTCATAGGCACATTCATTAATTACCTAGAAAATGAATTAAATTTACCAGGACTTCTAGCATGTTCAATATCCCTCTGCATATGATCTACAATAAAAGAGATGATATTATATTCATCAGGACTATAGGTACAGTACTTAATACTAATCAACGCACTAATAAATGCATGAGTTTCTCTTTGAGCTGCAATTAATAGATCTAAGCTCCAGATTTGCAATGCCATACATGTTATCTCTCCATAAGGCCAATTGTGTTGGTTTAAGTTCTACTCACATTACTCTGGTAATTATTGCTCCACTTTGTATGTCCTTCACACAGACAGCATGCCACAGCATCATTGATCCTAGAGAGAGACTAGGACGGTAAGGCTCCAGTGTTTCTCCAGCCTGGTGCATAGAGTCCTTTGGCACTTATGAAACAGAGCCAGTCTAGAGCCAATATCCATCTGGACATATCGAGCCATTGCTGGCTGCTTCAGGGATCCAAAACTGCAACATACTTTCCTCTTACTTTCCTCTTCGGGAGCATGTTCAGAGATGTAGTAGATACTTTTATTGTTGTAGGTGTTGTAGTAGTTTGATATTGTTTATGAATTCCAAAAATAGATATCAGATTATGTTTGTAAACTGGTCTGTTCCTCTGGGTGTACTAGATTGTATTAAATTCAGAGATTTCACTTTTACTTGATTAAATTATGATTAGGGACTTGATTTGGCCATGTCAGTAGATCATTGAGTTCCCACTCCCTTGGTGGGTGGAGACACACAGAGAAAACTAAATGACAGAGGAGCAAGTGGGAGGTTTTTGGATGCTAGAACCCTGGGAAGTAAACACACAGGAGAAGAACACAGAGGAATAGATATGGCTCCATAGACATGGCAGAGGTCCCAGGAAGAGAGAGAGCCTGACAGTCTACAGCTGACCTTGTGGAGAGAACAGAGCAGCTGAGCCAGAGAGGAATGAGCCCTGGAAGAGACTAGACTTATCCCAGCCTACAGCTGATATGGGAAGAAGCTGGGACCATGGAGCCTTAAGAGGAAGAGGGAGGCTGAACCCTTGCAGACGTTGGCAGCCATCTTGTGCTCCAACACGTGGCACAAGAGAAAGTTGTGGGTGAGAAAGCACCTCTTATGGTACCTTGAGTTGTACTCTTTAGGGCCTTGTGACTGTAAGCTTCTACTCCCATATAAATACCCTTTATTAATGCCAACAGGTTTCTGGCAGTTTGCATCAGCACCCCTTTGGCTGACTAATACAGGGGTCATAATGACTGACCTAACCAATAACTCAAATGGAGAGGCACCATGCAGTGTACTGAAGGCTTGGTTTGAATGCACAAGAAAGTTTGATGATATTGAAACCTATCTCTTAATTTTTAAACACTTCCAATGCAATGTATAACATAGTGAATGAACAACTGTTTTTAGTACTTTGCTTTTTACTTCTGTACCTTTACAATGATATTAGTTAATAGGTATTTTACTTTAGCAGTACAGGAAAAAATTACTTTCTCAATTATTTTATGAAAACTGCCCCCAAAGAGAAGATTCCCAATGGAATCAAGATTATCTTTCCTTACCACCACTTTAATATCTGCCTCTTAACAGGTTTCCCTGTTATAAAGCTACTTTTTGTTATTAATGTCAATTTAGGTTTCTAATTAATAATGGCTTCCTGGAATTAGCCATTTGAATGCTTCAGTTTAGAAAATGCTTTTATAAATTCCTCATAATTAACCATAACCACATAGACTTGTTACTTTACCTTTAAATAAGTTTATTAAATTACAATTAGCAAGCAATGAAATTTACTTTATCTTAATTTCATTAAACAATTTTCAGTTGTTTAATTTACAATTTTCATCATCTTAAAGATTTAATACATATAATGTTAATTTATTTAATTGGTATCCTGTAAACCTAGGGAGATTATACCCAAACTAAATAAAATTGAAACCATTATTGTTTAAGCAAGGAATGTTCTTTTTTCCTTCCTTCACAGGAGGCTAAAACCTCTTTTCTTTAATAAAATTCTAAGACTGAAAATCTTAAAAGCATACTGACTGCTAGGTTCTGGAATATATTATAATTGTTTAATTTGTTTTAATTATAATTTAGAAAAGATCTTTCCATAGTTTCAAGGACTTTTCCTTTATTTACTGAAATTTGGTAATAGGATTATTAACCACCCTTATTATGAGATGGTTAAAAGAGTTAAATTGGGGAATTAAAGGATAAACTATGATTCTTAATTCCCCAACCTAGAAGATAGAGTTTAATCTGCCACACCCAGCCCTTCCTTCATAGCTCTTGCAAAGAGAAGGTTCTGCGGGCTGAGTAGGTCAAAGAGCTTAGGAAAAACCTTTTTCCTTTCCCAGTAGTTTCTATATTCAGATTTCTATATGGCCTTTCCATCCTGCTTAGCCTTATTTGGGCTCCAGGAATATTCGTTCACATATATAACCACATATTTAATTTTTAACAATTTGAATAGAGCCCTTTTAAGAATTTTCATTTGTTAATTTGATATTACCATCCCAATGTATGAGGATATACACTAAACAAATAGAGAGTTAGACACAAACACAAAACTCGCTAATGTTACTTATAATTTTCATTCTCTTACAAAATAAGTTTAGCCATAAAATAACATTCAAAAGGTCTCTTTGAAGGCTATTTCTAATTAATCTGCACTGTGACCATGCAGTTTTGCACAAGAGTTTTGTTCCTTTTAATGGCTTATAACCAAATTGTTCCCAATGCTTTAGAATAAAATTTACAACATTTTCCTTTACTTCAGAGCTTTGCATATTTCCCATTTTGGCTTTGACAGATCTTGGATGAGCAACATTAATTCCAGTATATACTCACTGGGGTCATTGAAGGATCAGGGAAACTGGTTTCTCTCATGACTTGCTGCTTTTAGGAACATCAGCACTCGAGGTGGGAGGCCTCCCACACCCCAGTCCTTGGAGATAACAGAACTCCAGCAGCTGCTGGACTGGAAGAGTAGACATCCAAACCCAAGGGCTGAGAAATCCACCAGGCAGCAATCTAGTCCACACCTGGATAACCATGAGAGAAAGCGGGGTTATTAACACCAGTGGAAAGATGGGAGACAGGGATGTCTCAAATTTGCCTTCCCCTGAGCCATAGGGGGCAGAAGTTGCCATGTTACAAACGGGAGAATAGAGTGGTTAACACAAAGGTGAGGCCAGCCCTGAAATAACCATTAAATAAGCAAGGGTGAGGCTAGACCCGAAGTAACCATAAGCAAAGGCAAATTCAGTTTAGAATTACCATCACACTAGCAAGCATACACAAGGGTGAAGTTAGACCTGAAGTAACCATAGCAAAGGTAAATTCAGTCTATAATTACCATTATTATAGCAAGCATAAGCAAGGGTGTAGCTAGCCCTGAAGTAATCATAAAGGTAAATTCAGTATATAATTACCATTACAGTAGTAGGTCTAGTCTAAATCCACTAAGTTATAGCAATTTCAGATATACTCCTTCTGCTGTCTTATAATATAAAGGCATCTCTATAATGATCTTAACTCTTAGTTACAGTTTCTCGTATGTTTATTACTTTAGAACAAATTAGGCACTTTTGTTTATTAACTAAGCAACTAGAACAATTTTATTAGTAACATTAATGTTGCTAAGTTTTTCTGCTTTTCCAGCAGTTGAATTAATTCCACTTGTGCTTTCTCTTATATATCAAATTCAATTGCAAGATAGTACTGAAATTTAAAGACTCATTTTTAGGTTACCTTTTACCGTTATCCAATTTGGGGAACCCCAAATCTGATTTACGAGTTCCTAGGCACAAGCAGACTGATAAAGTTAAAGCAAGCACAGATTAGAACAGAAGAGAGAATTTCACAAACTTACTTAGTTTACAGAAAGCACTGTCTTTAGAATTACCTTAATGTAAAGCTCCCAGTGTCTGCCCACGGCAGAAACCTTGTGTGAGACCCTCCAGCTTCCTCCCTCCAGGAAATACCTGGGAGGCTGATAAGTACTGAGCTAAGGGGTCCAGAGAAGCCCTGCCCCCAATGAGACATGAATTAGAGCTGCTCTGGGGGCTGCATCCCATTAGTTACCTCCCACAAGGGGTAAGGCGAGGTTTTGTTTACTGGAAGGATTGGAATGTTACAAGGGAATAGGCAGGGAGCTAGAATAGCCACGAATTTTTTTTTTATCTTAATTGATGGCATATGGGGAGGTCCCTTATTCTACAGGGTAGAGGTTTAGTAAATACCCTAGATCTTGATTCCCCATTCACTCCCCTTATTAGGCACAACCAAGGTTAGAGAGGTCCGGAGTGCAGGCTAGGAAGGCTAGGACTGAGTAATTGGCTCTCACGTTAATTAAAAAATTAACAATCTTACCTGCCACATCAAGGGTCACCCAAGGCTCCTCCTGGTTAGTTGTTCACATGTGGCTTCAGGGCCCTTCCATCCTCCCCTGAGACAAGGCCCCGTGGGTCAGGGTGGTGAGGCAGCTTGGGCCAGGTTCCTGCTGATGTGGAGCCTGGATTCCGATAACCCTGAGGTGATGGTGACTTTAACAGTGGCAGTTAAAAAGCTGAACCTGCTTTGGGGCCCTATGCCTGACCCTCCTCACCTGCTTCTCCTCAGTGGCTCTGTCTTGATTGTTGAAAACTGCAAAGGCTGTTTCTAAAAGGGAATTAACAGAAGTTTAGGGGCCCAGTGAAAGTCTCTGCAGCTTTCTATGGATATCTGAGGTAGATTGACATTCCTAGATCTGTCCTTCTCTAGAGTTAGGATCTACCAAGAGGGTATTTTTATTGCCTCTGCCAGCTTTCCTTGACATAAGGCTGGTTTTCACTCCGCCTCTGTGTAAATTTCCCTGAGCTTATAATTGGCCAGTTTGGTAGTACATAACCTCATCCCTTTAAGGAGACATTGTCACATGGTCTCTGGCCCTCAGATCTGTCTGTCCTCTCCTTCCCTCTTACACAGGTTTAATTGGAATTCAGGGTCCTATACAGAGCCCACTCTTGGCTGTACTAGCAGCCATGTGGTGTGGCAGGAAAAGATTAGCCTCTTCTTTTTTAGACCATCGGTAAGCAGGTTGTCCCAATTAGAAACCACCCATTATCCTAGGGGAGGATAAATGTGTTTGTCATTCTTGGTGGCATCCCACTGATAGATCTGATTGAACAGATTGCTCACTGAGCCAGCATCCTGGTGATTGGGAGCCCTACTCGCCAACCCCGTTTTTCCAGGAATCAGGAGTCTCTGTTCTCTGGGCATCCCCAGAGCCTTAGAGGTCTTGGGGATATCAGGGTCCAGCTCCCAGACCAAGGCACCCAAGCCAGGCTGACCCTAGGATAAGGACTGGCTAGGGACCTTTCTCTTGCCTACTTTGCAGAGGTCTTAGGAGATAATCATGAGTGAGCTCATCTCATGGCCACCCCCAGGGACCCAGTTCCCCAGTTAAACCGACATTAAGAGGTGGGTTAAAAAGCAGAGACTGTTTTGCAGCTCACAGGTAAACAGCCTCAGGGGCCCTGGAGGTAATGAATTAGGAGGAACTTTACAGCCTCCTGGGGGCTGAGCAAGGAACAAACCTCCCTGGGCAGTTCTCAGGGGGCCAATGGTGAGGCCTTTTGAGGGTACCTGAGGCTTTCCCTTGACCCCAAAAGGGATTCTCATTCCAAATGGGATTCTCATGGCCAGGGTCTCATGGGATCCCTCAGGAAGTTTCTGGGTAGGGTCCCATGGCTATGTGATCTGCTGGCCATGTTGTCTGCCGGGTATTCAGCTGTGACCCATGTCTTCTCTTTCCCTATACTAACCTGCCTCAAAAAATTAATTAATTTAAAAAATGAGCTAGTTTGGGTAGACAGCCTTTTGTGAAAATTGACAAGACTAACTGAGGCCCTTACCAGGCCCACCCAACCCTGAACAAAGGTGAGAAAAGGGAGAACTTCTGTATGGCTCAGGATCATACACACACATATACACACACATGCATGCATGCACATATACACAAAAACACACATACATAGACAAGCACAGAAAGACATACACATATGTACACACACACACAAACACACACAGCTGCACACATACATATACACATGTATAAAGCCACTCGTATACACACATGAGAATTCTGATTTCAGTATATAAACACTCAAGTTCACAATTTCTCTACTTTCTAGCACAGCGAGAAACACTTTTGTCCAGAAATTCTTCAAAGTAAAGTGACCAGTCATCAATCATAGTCATAGAAAAATCTCAGTCATAAAGCAACACAAATGCCTAGTGTTCAGTGATATAACTGCCATCAAAGCCAGCAGAATAAATTACTTGAAAAATCCTAAAATGCTCAAAAACTCCAGGGAGCCCCAAAAGTTCTGAACAGTCCAAATAAATTGAAGAGGAAAGAAAAAGTCCATCATCTGTGAAAGTCGGAGGCATTCAGGACAAGCTCAGAATCTCCTGAAGGCCTTGAGCATTGTCGTTCTTGTCCCACATCTTCCTCATTTTCTTCCCCTCGAGGTGGCAAGGAGGAGCACCTCCATCACCTTCCGCTCCCCCAGGAGTGCGTGGAAGCGTGTCCATGCCTCTTTGTCTTTCCCTGATGGCCACCAACCAGCATCTACATCCACAAAGACAGACCCATCTGCACCTTGTACCCAGAGATGTCTCCTTACACCCTGGCTCAAGACACGTGGATGATTTTCACTGAAACTGTTGCCTCTTTGATTGATTGACTTTTTAACTCTCCAATCATTAGAGAAATTTAATTTGTTTTCACAGTAAAGAACTTCATTCCATTCTATAAATGTATAACACTTTTCATTTGTGTCTCAAAACTGAATGGTTTATAAGCTTTTCTTTGAAAGTGTGCTTTTGCTTTTGTTTTTCCCACTTAACAAATGCTTATCTAGAGTTTACTGTGCCAGGAGTCCTGTCCTAAACATTTTGCCTGTGTTAACTCTATTTAATCCTGTAACAAACTTATGAGGTAGATGCAATGATTGACCTTGTTTTACCATTTGGGAAACTGAGCCACAAAGAGCTTAAAGAACTTGTCCAGAAACACATAGCTAGAAAATGTTACAGGGGACTAGTGAAAATTTTTGAGAAATGGGTAAAATGTAAACTGAGTTGCATCATGGAAAAGGATTTTGGAGCCCTGGCTTTCAATCCCAGATTCCATGTATATGTTCTAGGGGGATTCACAGAATTTTCTAACAACATCCTTTAAAAACTTCCTCAAGTCTAGAAAATCACCTCATTAATCCCACAGCCCACATCAGTCTTTTCTTTACTTGAACATTTTTATAACCTCACCTCTCACTTGGGAAAGCCTAAGGAGTAAGCTCTTGTCTCTCAATTTCCATTTCATTTGACTTCCTCTGGTCTCCCCAACCAGACCCTAAGCCATGTGAAGAGAAAGACCCCAGCTTTAGGAACTGAAATGAAATGAATTAGAGAAGTTGGGAATTGGATTCCTGGTTAGCCCTTGTGGTAGGCAGAATTCTAAGATGGCCTCCAATGCCACTCACCCTTGAATAATCTCTTCCCTTTTGAGTATGGGTGGAACCTGTGAATATCTTGAGCCATCATTCCCATGATTCTTACATTTTATTACAGAAGGGAGAGTATCCAGGTAGGCCTTTAAAAGCAGAGTTCTCTCCAGCTGGTGGAAGAATGGAAGTCAGAGAAATTGCAAGCATGAGAAGAACCCAACACACCACTGCTGGCTTTGAAGATTGAGAGTTCCATGTGGCAAGGAAAGCAGGCAGCCAGCAAGGAAACAGGGATCCCAGTCCCACAGTCACAAGGAACTGAACCCTGCCTGTGGTAGCTTAAGACTGTATGTATCCTAGAAAATCATGTTCTTAAAGCTGGTCCATTCCTGTGGGTGTGAGCCTATTGTCAGTGGGGCCTTTTGATTAGTTTACTTCAATTAAGGGCCTTTTGATTAGGATACATCAGTAAGGCATGACCCAAGATAGGTCTTAATCCTCTTGTTGGAATCTTTTATAAACAGGATGAATACAGAGAGAGAGAGAGAGACAGACAGAGAGAGAGAGAGAGAGAAAGAAGCTGAGAGAGGAAGCCATGAAAACCAGAAGCTGAAGCAATGAAACTCCAGAAGAGAAGGAAGAGACCAACAGGGGCTGCCATGTGCCTTGCCATGTGACAGAGGAGTCCAGGATCACTGGCAGCCAGTCTTCAGGAAGAAAAGCATCACCTGATGAAGCCTTAATTTGGACATGTTCATGGCCTCAGAACTGTAAGTTTGTAAGTTAATAAATCCCAATTGTAAAAACCAACCCATTTCTGATATATTGCATTCCAGCAGAGTAGCTAACTAAAACACTGCTAATACCCTGATGGAGCCTGGAAGCACATGCTTCCCCAGAACTTCCATATAAGAGCCCAGTCCAGCCAACACGTTCATTGCAGTCATGTGACCTGGTACAGAGAACCCCAAGGAACCCACCTAGACTTCTGACCTACAGAGCTGTTCAATAATAAATCAATATTGTTTTAAGCCACTATGTTTTGATCATTTATAATGCAGCAATAGGAAATATAGATTATATTTTGAATTATTTAACAAACCCTCATTTGACACTATTTATTCCAAGGCAGGGATTTTTATCATCCCCATTTCACAGATGGGGAAAGGGAGGCCCAGAGAGATTAACAGACTTGTTTAAGTCTCCTAAGCAGGCTATGAACTCAGGAAGTCTGTCTCCAGAGAGTGTAGACAGAACATCTACATCACAGCATCATGGCCTAGTGTGCAGAAGCTAATTTCCACAAAATGGCCCACTGTGATGTGCCAGCATCCTCTTTCCAGTTCTGAATTGCCCACCTTCCATAATAATCATCAGCACCTGGGGAGCCAATCCTTTCCCAAAAGCCAGGTCCCATCCACACTGAGCTTGGCTCTCCCCATCCGGCCCCATGTCCACGGACAAACACCAACTGCAACTGGAGCCTACAAAACGCACAAAAAGGAAGTAATCCAGAATGCAGTGGACATCTGTCATCTGAGTATGCATGACCCCAAATCTCTTGTACCTCTCCTGATTTGTATTGCTTCTCCGTGTAAACCTTGCCTGCATTCCTCAACCTCCCCTGCTTGTGGAGAGCACACATTGTGTTGGGGGCTCTGCCACTGGGATGCACCCATACAGGCCTCCAGTTGGAACTACAAGGTGGGAAGAGGCCCCCCCAGGAGTCCACTGTATTCTCATGGTAACCAGGCACCTTCAAGTTGAGTGACCAATGCCTTCAGCTCAGCAGAAGGAAAGGGGTCTGAACCAAGACCTGAGTCGGGGGAATGTTCCAAAAAGAAGTGATTTCTAAGGACAGACACCTAGCCTGAGCAGGGGCTGCCAAATGACATGTCTTGAGGCTGAAATTTTGACAGCTCCAAGCATGGCCTTCATGAAAGCAAGAGGTGCTCATTCGCCAGACTCCATAATGCCCAGAGGTAACAGTGGTGCAGCCAGCTGTCCTAAAATCACAACTACCCAGTGTGAAAGAGCTGATGTAATTTGATCAAATGAGTGAAAAGACAATGGGAAGTGGTCCCACTTCTCACATCGGTTCAATTCCCAGCTCTGCTACTGACCCTATGAGATGGGCAGGTCACTGAATATCTCTAAGGCAGTTTCTTTCTCCTTTTCTGGGATATTCCACCTCATAAGCCACAGTAGTTTTGAAGCTTGAGTAGCCATCTCCTGAGTACTACGGCGCTCACAGTCCAATGGAAAAATAAGTGTCTATGACAAATAACATAAAATGGATTTTGGCTTAAACAATGGAATTTGTTGGCTCATGGATTTTTTTGAGGCTAGAAGTCCAAAATCAAGATATCAGCAAGGCTTACTTTTTCCCCAAAATCTATAACATTCTGGTGTTGGCTGCCAGCCATCCTTGGGGTGCCTTGACTTGTGTCTCTGTTTCCCATCTAGCTTCTGTTGCTTCTTGTCTTAGCTGGCCACAGAGCTGCCAATGCAAAGTACCAGACATGGGCTGGTTTTTATAATGGGAAGTTTATTTGGATAAAAGCTTACAGTACCAAGGCCATAAAACATCCAAATCAAAGCACCATCAGAGATGCTTTGCTCACCAAAGTCAGCTACTGGTGACACTGGTGTCCTGCCACATGATGAAGCAGGATGGTAGGCGATCTATGCCAAGGTCCCTATCTTTTCCTCAAGGCTCACCATTTCCTGGAGTTCAGCTGTGTTGATCAGGCATATGGCAGGTCTCATCTCCTCAACCTTGAGCTTCTCCATGGCCCAGCCCCTCAGGGGCCTCTTTCCATGCTTCTGTGCTCTGCTGATTCCAGACTCAGGACCTCTCTCAGCAGCTCAGGGCATCTATTTTCCTGCAGTCCTCTCTCTCACATGGCAGGATCAAAATGGTGGCTTCTTTTCTCTGTCGCTTTCTCTCACCATGTGTCTCCATTTACATCAGACCCAGCAAGAAGATGGATACCCAGCCTGGCTCACGCCTCACTGACAGTCCAATCAAAAGCCCTAAAGCAATCTTATCAAGTTATCTAATCAAAGGCCCCTTATCTGAATTTAATTCAATCAAAGGGCCCCACACCCAAGGAATGGATTAGTTTAAGAACATAATCTCTTTCTTGGATTCATCAAATTCAAACTCAAACAAATTCAAATTCAAACAATTCAAATTCATCCCAATTCTCTCTATAAGGCTTCCAGTAATCCAGATTAAGACCTAGCTTCATTCAATTGGGCCACAACTTAACTAAAAATAACATTATCAAGAGGTCCTATTTACAATGGGTTCTTACCCACAAGAATGTAGATTAAGATTAAGAACATGTTTCTGTTGGGGTACACAATTCAACCTACCACAATAGGCAACCAGTAAAATAATGACAGAGCAATGTGGACAGCATCACAAAGAGAAACAGGATAGGGCTCTTTGGGGGACAAGGCAGGAGTGCTTATCTCTGGTGGGGGAGGGCAGGACTTGAGTACATTGCAGAGAGGGGAATAAGGTGGAAGGATGTTCTCAAATATGTGTCAAATAAAGCTGATGATTAAGTTAAGGAAGTGGAAATAAAAAATGGCAAATAAACCCATTTAAGTGAACTATGGGAGACTTGGACTGAATAGCTGCTGAGTCCTTGGGTAGGCTGCCCTGGCCCACAATCCCCCAGAGAGGCAGAGGTTATCCAGAGCCTTCCACACCTACAGAGGCTATGTGTTGGCCAGGTTCCCTGGGACTACTGACAGAGGTGTTTCTTCACTGTTTGCTCAAGGAAAACACTATTCTGAAAAGAATCCAAATTGCCCTGTAGACAAAAGGTAAGTGAATTTCATAGAGAATAATAACCCATTGCAAATACCTCTGCTACCAAGCCTGTCCTTTTTTGACTCTCCAATGGATATAGAAATAGAAGTAAATGGCGGTAGACTGTTTCATGTCAATTAAACACTAGATTATGCAGCAGGTTCCCAAAGGTGAGAAATACAGGCATGCCTCGGCAATATTGCAGGTTCAGTTCCAGATCACCACAATAAAGTGAATATTGTAATAAAACAAGTCACATGAATATTTTTGTTTCCCAGTACATACGGATGTTCTGTTTGCACTATACTGTAGTCTAAGTGTGCAATAGCATTATGTCTAAAAAACAATGTACATACCTTAATTTAAAAATATTTTACTGCTAAAAAATTCTAACCATCATCTGAGCCTTCAGCAAATCATCTTTTTGCTGGTGTTGGAGGGTCTTGCCTCAATGTTGATAGCTGCTAACTGATCAAGGTGGTAGTTGCTGAAGGTTGGGGTGGATGTGGCGATTTACTAAATAAGACAGCAATGAACTTGCCATATCAATTGACTCTTCCTTTTGTGAAAGATTTCTTTGTAACATGTGATGCTGTTTTATAGCGTTTTACCCACTGTAGAGCACGAAGTAAGCACATGCTGATGGAAAAATGACACCAGTAGACACGCTCAATGCAAGGTTGCCACAAACCTTCAATTTGTAAAAAGCACCATATCTGCGAGGTAAAATAAAGCAAGGCATGATAAAATGAGGTTTGTCTGTATATGTGTTCACATGATTGGGTCAGAGCCTGGCTTCAGATCTAATCCTTGTGCAGAACACAGGGATGATTCACCAATGGCCTCACAGATCTATGCAATGAACCCTCTCTGAATGCAGTAATGTAAGTGCAAAAATGCATAGAGTCTGCTATTTCTGTTCTGTTGGTTTGTTGTTTGTGCTTTAGCATGTATAAATGAAAACTCAGGTCAACTGTTCCAGGCACCGTCCAGTAATGGTGTTGAGTTCCAATCTTCTGTGAATATTTCCCTGAACTCGACAAGGTTGCTTTGGAGCCAGTTTCTAGATTCTGAAGTTGCCTGGTCAAATGAAGACAGCACAGTCATGTTTCCCTGGGGACTTGGCCAGGAACCATGGGGGCGGAAATATGCTTTGTCGTTCATGTCAAGAACCAAAGAGGGTCGGACTTAGTTTTGACACTATGTCACAATTCATTGGGTCCACAGGAATGGAGTTGGGTAATACAATAAGGTTCTGTTTTGCCATCTGTGATTTCTAAAATACAAGAAAAAGAAAAGGGCCAAAAATCATGAAACCTTGTGAGATTTTTGGTAATGAAAGAAAAAAGATTTCAAACAATAATCTTTGGAAAGTGGTAGTGATTAGTGGTTCATAAGAGGGCTCAGTATCAAATTGGCCAAGGTTCAAATTCCAGCTATATCCCTTGCAAGCTCTGGGATGTTGGACAGGTCACAGCCTCTCTGTATACCAGTTTCTTTATCATGAGACTATCGGGAGTATTAAAGGGGGAAAGTCATGTAAAACTTCAGTTTAATAATACCTGTCACTTAAGTGTTCACAATTACTCAACAAACTTTGGCGATTGTTTGAATGTTGGTAATTTCAGATGCCTCAGCATTTAAAACCACCACAGATCAGCATGTTTCTCCAAGGCAACACGGTGTACATCATTTATTCAATGAATATTCCTGTAATGTTGAGAACTACTTGTATTATAGAAAACTCTTCACATTTTATTTGAGCTTTTTAAAGAAAGTAACCATGATGGATCTCTTTTTGAAATTGAGGCCCTTTCAAATGGGAAAAATCCCTCCCTGACTTATGTTGAAAATTTCTATTGCAACATATTGGGCAAATTTTTATGTTCTTCAGTGTTTTTCCCTCTAAAACACCCTGATCTATAGAGAATTCTCTTCTTTTTGTGATGTCTCTAAAGTTTACAGGCAATTAAATTCTCATCTATAAAAATCTCAGACTATGAGACTTCCTCCAATTTTAGTTTCAAATGCATAGTGGGTGGTTTGCACTCTGCTTATTGTGTTTCAATAAAGCAGTCAGGTCCAGCTTGTCTTAAGGAAAAAACAAGATTCATTCATTCTCCTGTTCTTCTCTATCAGTCAGGAATCAAAGGCACATATCAGAAACCTCTCTGGCTAGTTTGTGCAGGAAGAGGTTGATGCAGGGAATTGGGCACTGACCAACACTGGGAGGGGCTGGAGGAGCAGGTGCTGAGCTGGGCCCTCAAAGAACAACCCAGGAAGAATGGCTTAGGCTGGCCCACCGTGGAACCACTGCCTCTACCACAATCCAGAAATTGAGGAATCTGGATGCCACAACCCCAATATCTTTCTCCAGGACCCAGCCCTTCACTGTCATCCAAAAGAATGGAAGCAAGGGCTGAAGGGTCCAAGGAAGGTGGAAAAAGGAGAAGGGAAGCAGGAGATGGGTTTAGGACAGACATTTAGGGAGAAATATTTCTCTTGGTTGTACTCCGTGTGATGCAAGGAAGTTTGAAATAGCTAGTATTCATTTCTATTGGTTTTTTCTCCTGCATTTAACTAAATTATAGGTCAAATCATATAAAATTGTCAGTTTTGCTAGTCAAACATGGGAAGATATTGGCAATTTCATATAGTGCAACTAAAAGCCACTGTCATCTTCAGGTAAAGGGAGGAGTCCAGGCACACCTAGGTAGGCACCTTCTACCCTCACTTTTTACCACACTACCCAGTTCTTCTCCCTAAGACATAT
>JAQZBX010071050.1:0-15307 GCA_029593785.1 Cabassous unicinctus
TGCCTCAAACTATGCAAAATAGAGAACTTAAGGTAATTCTAATCATGCTACTAAGAATCTTAAATGCATAAGAAATAGAAGTTTATTCATTGGATGTCTGCTAGTCAAAATCTATGAATTACGTATAACATACTTAAATACTAATCAAAACTTTAATGCAATACATTGCATACTTAAGTAATTTAATAATTTGTATGTTACACATAAGTGTATTTTATTAAATGTATATGTAAATCTTTTGTTTTGAGTTTGAACAGTCCTGAAACTGAATATATTAAAAAAAATTTGCTGAGTATTGTTCAAACCTAAAAGTGAAACATCATGCAGAAAACTTTGTTAATCAACAAACCAATGCCTTGGTAGTTAACACTTTTCATATTTCAGGCAAAATAATGAGAAGTAAAATAGTAGGAACATCAGGGATGTTTTGTAACAAAATAAAGGAAATAAAGTGCACGCCAGAAAGTGTTGTATTCCTCCCTGGAGGAGCTGGCCAGACTCCCAGGGACTGATGCATAAACCTTAAAATGTACTGCCCAAGGAGTGCTGTGTTCCTTCCTGAAGAAGCTTTCTCCTTCCTCAGGAATTAGCAGAATACTCACAAGTTAAAATCTATAGTATCAAATTCATTAATCATAAACACAGTCAACCAAAACTCTAGTATCAGCTGAGTTTTCAACACTTCCCAGATAAAAGCTAGAAATTGGTAAGCATGTGAATGTATATATATATATATATCATAAAAGATTGGAATATAACAGTTAACACTAGTCTATAAACATCTCCACAATTCTCTTAATCAAACTAGTTTATATATCATGTCATCTAAAACAAAGAAAAAGAAAAGGGGGAGTATGGAATCTTCCTCTAGAAATACAATAAATTTTTAAAATTGTGATAAAAATAGCCTCTTAGCAGCTGAGAATCATTTCTCCCCTCATCAGGAGAGTCATAAAATTCAAGCTAAAATTCTGTACAAGGAAATGTTAAGAGATGGATCTTAAAAAGAACCCAGTAACCTCATAACATGGGGGAGAGTGTATGCTTGTGTTCTTACTCCAAGAGGCTCCCAATCATTGCCAGCAAAGAATGTGAAGCTATACCATGAGCTGAAAATATCACCATTTAACACAGTACCACGGATGAAGAAGATAATGAAGGAGAAACAAAAGAACTCCTGGACACAACCATAAATTGGGATAATAATATTGTAACCAATGACAGTTACCCTTATTTCTGGAATTTTAATGACACCATCCAGACCAATATGTCCCTAACTTGGATTCATCAAGGTAGATTCATTCCACAACCTTGGGCTGATACACTTAATAAAACCCAAAATCACTTATGGAAAGTGTTTTTGGGAACAGGACCCACTTTTGAGTGGCAAGGAAATAAGACAGATTCAACAATTAATAAAATAAAGAAATCAACTCAACCTTTATCCACCTGTGTAAGGGATCCAGTGGTATTCATGAATGGCAAGGTCATAATATCACACTATTACACAAGCTGTAGTAATTGTTCTTTATATACATGTTTAAAGGCATCACATATACAAATAAATCAAACCCTTCTCCTAGGACGTAGATGGAGGGGATTGTGGCTTCCACTTCGAATGTCTAGATATTGGCAACAATCCCCAGAATCCCAAATTTTATGGCATTTCCTTGATCATTATATGTGTGTGTATATATATATATATAGTAATAATTCTCATTATAATGGGAATATTAGGCTTAATTGGAATTATTACTGCTGCAGCAGTGGTTGGTACTGCCTTACATCAAGAGTACAAACACAACAATATATTAAAGAATGGCATAAAAATGCAAGTGAGATGTGGCATAGTCAATCACATATAGCTCTAAAGTTAAATAATAAAATGAATCATCTATAAACCACAATAGTACATTTAGGAAATCAAATATATAATCTAAACTTATTAAGAAGTCTTAAATGTGATTGTAATGAAAGCACTTATTGCATTACTCCCTTGATATATAATGACAATGAACATGAATGGGAGGAAGTAAAAAAATCATCTAATAGGCTTTTGACATAACATTTCCTTAGATATTCTCAAATTACAAAAAAGACCCTAAGCATGTCCCAAAATGAATTGCAGGAAACTCTAGGAACTGAGTTCTGGAATGAGTTATCACAAAATTTAAACGCGATAAAGCCACTTCAGTGGTGGAAAGAGAAAACCGTTCAAATATCTTTCTGGATGATGTTAGGAGCATTAATAATCACTATAATCACAATATATATCATGTACAAATGCTTGCTTACTTATATATGAGACAAAAATTAACAAATGAATTTGTTGAATGCTTTCCTGTTAAGACAAATACTGAAAATTTCAGAAAATGCTAAATAATTGAAAGTTTATTTCTTGTAGTCAACAGAAAATGAAGACAAAAAAAGAAAATTACAAAAATAATTAAAAAGGGGAAGATTAAGGAGAACATGAGGAAAAAAGGATGCTCTTAAGAGATCCCAAAGGTATTAAGCCATACAAGGGAATGAATGCATGAACTGCATCCAAGCAGAAAACCACCAAAGACAGTACGTGCAAATACTGGAGGCGACCGAACATGAGAAACATCTGTTCCCAGAACAAGTTCTCAATATTTACTAAGAAAAGATAAACAGATATGCTAAAAATATACTAAAGGAACAAAACATATTCATGCCCAGTACTCTCTGTGCCTTAATAAAAGCCATGATGGGAAGCAGGAAAACGCTCTTCCTCTTTAAAGACAGAGGGTCCCCTGATTCCATCTTTCTTTCATAAATGTCTCTTGTTTTTCATCTATGGCACTGTCTTCACAATTCCTGTTCCATAATTCCAACACTCTCCAGTTCATTGGATTCATCCAGGACAACTAACAAAGAGGTACAGATGGAAAATCACAACACCAAGGAACTGAGAGAGTCTACTTCTGCAATCAAGAAAGTCCCATCCATCAGCCATATGGGATGAAAGTCCCCTCTCAATTAGAGGCACAGTGGGCATCACCATCCCATAATCCTCAGGATTGCAGAATAAAATATGGACTAATGTACACTTACTGGTATTCTACTATAGACTTATTGTGATTCTAGCAAAGGAAGTAATTATATCATTCATGTGAAGGCAGTGGCAACTGGAGGTGCTGTAGTCATGGAGAGGGAAAAAGATGTGCAATATGGGGGCACTTTCAAGACTTGGAATTGACTTGAGTGACATTGCAATGACAGATACAGGCCATTGTATATCTTGCTATAACCTACAGAATTGAGTGGGTGAGAGTGTAAACTATAATTTAAATTATAATCCATGCTTAGTGACTGTAGCCATTGG
The DNA here is from genome assembly GCA_029593785.1 of Cabassous unicinctus. NCBI lineage: Eukaryota > Metazoa > Chordata > Mammalia > Cingulata > Chlamyphoridae > Cabassous > Cabassous unicinctus. The sequence goes on from JAQZBX010071050.1 coordinate 3,350, forward strand.
CCAGTTTGATGTAATTATGAATTCCAAAATTATAATTGGATCATGCTTGTAAACTGCTCTGTTAATCTGGGCATGATTAAGTTATGATTAAGGCATTGACTGGGCCATGTCAGTAGGGCATTGAGCCCCACCCCTTGGTGGGTGGGGAATTGAATATAAAAGGCAAGACAAAGAACAGAGTTGAAGCAGTTTTTGAGAAGCAGTTTTGATGTTGGAGAAAAGGCCCCAGGAGAAGAGAAATGAGCCATTCACCTGACAGTCTACAGCTGACCTTGTGAAGGAACCAGAAGAGCTAAGCCCGGAGAGAAATGCAGCCCCGGGAAGAGAGGAACACAAGAACCCTGAACCCTGGCAAACATCAGCAGCTGTCCTGCTCCAACACGTGGCAATGAACTTTGGTGAGAAGAAACTTAATGCTTTATGGCCTGGTATATGTGGATTTCTACCCCATATAAGTACCCTTTATAAACACCAACCCATTTTTGGTATTTCACATTAGCACCCCTTTGGCTGACTATTAAATACAGTGACAATGCTCCAAAATGTGTTCATCAATTACAATGAATGTACCACACTAATGAAAGAAGTTGTTAATGTGGGGAAAAGTGGGAGGTGTGGGGAGTGGGGCATATGGGAATCCCTTATATTTTTTATGTAACATTTTATGTAGTGTATCTTTTAAAAATAAATAAAATATATTTAAAAAATAAAGGGAGCATGACTCATCATCATGCTTATGAGGATTCCGTATATATGAGAGCCTTCAATTATATCTCTTCTCATGAAAATGGATTTTCTATTATTCCCCCTACTCATAAGGAATGGAGGCTAGATTGAGGGCAGATACTCTCCTGGGGCCCATTAATGACAGATTATCATACAGTCTTGCCATCTGTTATGGGACCATTTGTTAAGGGACCCATTTAAACCTAAATTTCCACCTCTTAGAAATGTTCCACATTTTTCAGGATATAAGGGATGGATGATTAATCTTCCCCCACCATTTCCTTTAGTAAATTGAAATTACTTCTCCAGGGCCATTTCCTTTGAGGTGTGAAGCACCAAGAAGGAATATAAGCAACTACACTTGGTAAATGATAATCACATTAGAAAATAATAAGGGAGCAAAACCCCTGTCTCACAATGATGAAACAAGACAAACCCTCCTTGGTAAAAATTCATCCTGGGTTGGGGGGAAGAGCATAAAACAAAAACATCTTATTCGGTGCAGATGCACACCATTCTGTTGACTCTTGGTTTTGTTGTTATTGGTAGAGTTGTTTTCATTGTTTTATAATCCAGAGGCTCAAACCCACCAAATAAGCTATTGTTTCAAACAAAAATGGCAGATGCTGAGGTCCACATGTGATCAAATTTGGCTAAAGTAAGCCCTTCAGCCAAAGATCTAGCTGACTTTTTTATCACCAACTGAACCAACAACTGAGGCAAATTATCCATAGTAATTGGGTAAATTGGAGGAGCTCACTACAGGCTAATGCTGGAGCTCCCACCTCAGTGACAAATATTTTAATTACTCAAACAATCTCATATTTTATTAACAACATGCACCCAAATCAGGCCATATGATTTAAATCCTATTTGTAACAGAATCCCTATAATCACCTATCTGAGCAAAACCTTGGTCTCTTGGGAGATTTTTTATTCAGTTACCATTAATTGGGCTTTAATTGTACTAAACAGGTCCTGGCACTGTGGTCAAATTACAGAAGAATCATCCTTGCTAGCAGTGTACTCACAAAACCCTTTGATTTGAAAGATACTTTCAAGTCAGTCTCTAGACCTAGTGTTGCCTTCAAATTCTACATGCAGCTCAGCCTCGTTTTAATGCCATACAGCTGTAAAAACATGACCCTCTTCAATCCAAGAGGGTCTCCATCTGGGAAGGATACCGTTGTCTCACATCCCAGATGACAGCATCCCATCTCAGGAGCTCACTATTTAAAATGACATCACCTCAGACAACAGTTCCCCAGCCCAAGAGTTCACAGCTGGAGATCACTCACCCCTGCACCCTAAACAATTGTCAGGAGTCCCCACTGCATGTGAGCTGGGAAACTCTCACCACCCATGAAAGATGCCAGACACCCTCAACTTTTCAATGACTAATCACAGTGTCAAGTCCTGTTTTAAATCATGATACCGACAAGAATGAGTGATTTTCTAGACAGTGAAGATTGCTTGCCCTGTGACCTAGCTTTCCTTGGTGATACTTGTAAAGTTGTAATTTAATTTTTGCCCCTCATGAATGTAATACTAATTTTTACCATGTTAACTGCTTATGGGACCCAGCCCAATAACTGCAGTGCCTCCAAGATTTTGGTTCCCACTAATGTCACCTCTCATGTAAAGGATGGCCTTACTGAGGTATCCACATTATGTTTTCTCTTAGGTAAAACAGGAGAAATCTGCTGTCTTCCTAATGTGCTATATGATCCCCTCCAATCTCTTTCCCTCCCTCTTTGTCATTATTCTTCATCCATATTCTCTCCTCAGTCTCCACTACCCTAACAATGCCTGCACCTCTAGACTTCCAAAATATTATGTGGCAAATTAAAGCCAAAACCAACACCCCAGCCCCTTGGATATTTAGACAGATGTTCAACCTATATATACATTAGCCAGACTAGTCTCTTATGTATTGACTAACAATAACTGCTGGATTTGTAATTGCCCACTTCCAAACCTTTATCCAGCTCATATCTGGCACAGAGATGGAAAATATTGGGAGATTAAAACCTCTTCCAAACTGCCACTTCCCCTGTATCTGCATTGCCAGCCCCTGATGGCCACTGGTGATTGTTCTCATGTTTCTTCCATATGTGGCATACATGAGTGACCTAATGTGCAAAACCACACCCTCACTCTATGCCCAACAGAAGTCACAGTCTTCCTCCAGTCCTGTTCTTTAGTAATTCTCAGTTACCTAAGGTGAGGTACCATTTTCCAATCTAAGATAATGCCCTAGAAACATAATTTTGGTCCAAAAGATAAGTGAGCTAATCCATACTGCTTTGCTCTTCCACTACCCATATCACAAATAGGTATTCTGGCCTTCTTTGGCCTTCCCAGTTATGTAAATATTACTTATTCTTCCCCAATCCAGCCAAACATTTTTCAGATCCCACAGTCATGCCTATAATACTGGTATTTGCAATCCATTTAAGACTTGCTAGAGTGGCTGCAGGGACTATTGCTCTAACCCAGCTGTCACAAATCACTGACATCTAATTAGGGATTCTAAAACTCTCATATTTCATATTTCTAAAAGATAACAAATACCAGGTCTGCTTAATCAAGGGCAGATAACCCTTGTACAAATGGCTTTTGAAAATAGATTGGCTCTCAATTAAGTATTAAAGAATCAAAGAGGTGTTTTTAATGTTAATACTTGTATGTGGATTCATAGCATTGGACAAGAGGCCACTCTAACTAAAACCCTGCACCATGATATCATTATCTTTGAAAGCATAAACCACACCTTTAGCACACTCCATAATTCAACCAAAATATTAATAGAAGCCACTGCCATTCCTGATTTTTCACTCCTGGTTAATGCCAAACAACTCGGGAGTCCTTCTACAAGTCAGCCTTGAGGGACTTCTCATGTTTTAACTTGGTTTCTTCCTTTGACTATCATAATAGAATATATTCTATGCCATTCAGATCAGTTTATAACCTACTCTTTGTATGTCTCCTAGTTAGGCCAATTAATCAAGCTCAAAACTGAAATAAGGAATCAGGGGTTATTTGAAACATAGTCTCTTTGAAATACTTTTGACTCAGTTTTGAGGCTCTGGATAGAGGCCTGTGAGTTCCTCCTCTTGAGCCGGTAATTAAAGCCACACACCACAATTGTCTTAGGCTCTCATACACTGACATCTCTATGCACCCACCCTAACCTCCTCAGGACAAGTTACCAAATAACTAAGCACAGCCCCTATGTCCCAGAGCCCTAAGATTTATTCAGATTAGCCAATACAGAGTGCCCTTAAATCCTAGCTAACTGTAACTTGCCTGCTATACTTAACTGCCTCCCATGGCTCCAGCTTGCAGTTATCCTCTCCTTAGCTGCTCTGTGTGGCCCTATGGGGCATCCTTCCCTGGTTTATAGCTATATGTAATAAGGATTTCTGCTTTTCAGACTTCCAAGTGTTTTTGTACTGCTATAATCCTACCTAATATCTTATAATTTTAAACATGTCCATATGGGGCATTGCTCTTTGGGAATCACCATGGGAATTTGAGGCATGCATTAAAATCAGATATGTGAATGCCCATCAGAAGAAACCTCTTATATAGGAAGGTGATTGAACTCTGTGAGTAGATATCCTGTGTGCTCATCTCATCTGGGTTGATGAAATGAATGGACATTGGAGGCTATAGCATGCAGAGATGAGCAGAGTTTAGATATAGTTCTCTTGTACCTTCTGAAGCACACGGTGTCAAGAAGAACCCTTCTATCTACTAACAAGAGCGAAACAGAAGATGGCTATGGGACAGATTCCCTGGGGGAATACTTCACACATTGTTGACAAATAAAACTGATGCCAGTAGACCCTGGAGTCAAGAAGTATATCCTTGCAGGAACAGACACTTCCTATGGACTCGGCTTTACTTACCCTGTGTTAGATGCAAATGCTCAAAATACTACTTTGTCCTTGACACTGGACAGGTTAATCATAAAAAGTCTTCATGTAGATCTCTTTGCTTTTATTTTGCTTGACATTCATAGATGGGTGCCATGATTCTATGCTATCTATCATCTATCTTCTCATTATTGAAGGAAGGTTGAATACTTTATGTCCCTTGAAAACTTTGCTACTTTGTAGATTTCCTATAAACAAATATATTCACTTATGCAAATAATTAATTAAGGCTATCTAGAACAAGAAATTTGCATTGGTCTTAAGCATACAGAATATATTTAAAAAATTTTCAGATGTGCCAATAATATCCTTTTTAAAACCTAAAAATTCCCATGCCAGCCACCCACAGTCTTACAATGCAGTAAGATTAATCACATTCACAAAGTTGAGAGCAGGTTACCAGGGGCAGGGGTCAGTGGAAATGTGGAATAGTGTATAAGCTGTGTAGGGTTTCTGTTTGGTGTGAAGTCACGTTGTGGGAATGGATGGTGGTAAGTGTAGTGCAAATTTGTGATGTCCGTAGTGTCTTCAACAGCGATCCTGGAGTGTTTCAGACGCAAGGACTTCTGTATCTTGTGTTTCCCACCAGATCTGTATCCCTCAGTAGAATTAAACATTTTCAATGGCCAGTGTCAATGTTAGGATTCCACATAGCTTTGCATTTTAATCTCTTTAAGAGAATGAAAGGTAAATTGTTTTCATTTCACATTATTGGAGATATTCAAAGATGAATAGAAAGCCATGTCACACAGCTATCATGACCACCTGCTGGCTAATTTTGTTTAACTCATCTTTTCATGTCCTCACCAATCTGAATTGCTAGGCAAATATATACAAATAGAAAAAAAGAGCTTCCTAAAATCATCCGTTTTGGCACCTCTTGTGCATTCTGCACTGCATGTGTATCTTCATTTTTAATCTGCTTTCATTCGCCATGATGACACATAACTTCGTGACTCTCCAAAGCAGTCAGGTACAGAAGATAATAATAATAATAATAATAATATTGTTTAAAAAATTATAATAAGAGTTTGGCAGCCAATGGCTCATTCATGGACTGCCACTGCCCACTATACTCTGCGCTGAAAGAAAATGGTGGATCAGAAAAGCAGCCTCATTGTTGGTGAACATGGGGCCATCTGCACTGGATACTGTATTTACCTCAACCTCAAGAGATGGAGTGACCCCAATTTCAAAAACAGGCTGTGAGAGACAAGAAAGAAACAGAAACTTGACAAGCAGAGACCTGGGATTTCCAAGTTACCAGCTCTGAAAGGTGCTGAAGCTGTGCAGAAATTCTTCCTTGAAGAAATAGATCTCAGTGAAGGAGTTAGTCACCCAAGGTAAATATCAGAAGGCTGTGCAACATTTGACCAATGCCACTGCTCTGTGTGAACAGCCACAGCTGTGATGGCAAGTTTTACCAAGAACTCTTCCATCACCACTGTTACAGCTGATTCTAAGTTCCCAACAATCTATCAGAGAAATATAAGTGCTCAGAGCTTAACCAAAGATGATGTGGAATGTAAAACAAATGTGGGGATCCTAAAACCTCCACTTAAATTATGTAAAAGGTATTCAACTTGGAAGATGAACATCTCTGGAAGAATAAGGGAAAATGTCCTTGATATGGATTCACATACCACACTGAAACGTACCCAGGTTAATTTTTAAAAATTTTATGTAGATCCCTTTGTCTGTCTTATTTATTTTTCTTAGTGAAAAGTGTATTTTGATGAGGAATTTTCATTTTATAAGTATACAATTTTCAAATTATTGAAATTGAAATACCCTGATTTTTGTGTCTTCCTTAACGTGCAATTAAAATGGATGTACATGTAACAATACTTAGGCTAAAAATACCCAGTATTCCATTTTGAAAGACAGAGTCAAAAAAATTATATATATGAGAAATATATATATATATATAAAAGCTGAAGAATGCACATTTGAAGGCTAGAACACTTTGCTATACATCAGAAAATTGGTTGAGCACTTGATTGTCTATCCTAACTGTGCAGTTAAACATTTTGAGATATTAAAAAAATTAATAATGGATCAATATGTCTTTCTTTTCACTTACTATGTTGCAGTGCCCCTACACCTTTCTTTTTAAGCTGGTATTCACAAGACTGGAATAATTGTGGTATCAAGGGTAAGAGGTATACCAAAACAATAAAACAGAGGGAAGTTTTTGGAGCATCTGTATCCATGATCTGTAAATGGTAAAACATCTCTGTATTATTTATATGTTTCTTGTCCATAAAAGTCCATGTAACCCTCCTTTGGGATGCTGAACAATGTAACCATTTGTAGTGTCTTACCCTTAGCTTTATTCCTCACCTCTATAAGTGTGAGAAGCTTTGATGCTGTCCTTTCCTTAGGCCCCCACTACAGTGGAAAGCCTGCAGTACCTCAGGCCCACATTTTTCACTCAACTCTGAGCTGGACTGCCTACCTCTTGCATTAGATTTTTTCAAGAATAGTTATAAAAGACTTCACCCTTATGTTATCATGACATCACATTTTCTAGTTCTCATATGATTTTGGTTTTTACATTTATATCTCTGATCAACTTGGATTTTATTGTATTTTCAAAATTGATATCTAGTTTTCCCTACACTATTTATTTAAAAGCCCTCCTTTCCCAGAAATGTGGGATAGCTTTGTCATATACTAAATTTCCATAGAGAGTTGGGATTACTTCCAGAATTTTTAATTTTTTCCATGGATCTGCTGGTCTATTGCTGTACATATTTATCATGTTTTCTTTAGAGACACTTTGTATATAGTATAGTTTTTACCAGGTTTAAAATATATTGTTAGCTCCCTCACCTTATCCCCTAATTACTCTTCTATTTTTGTGTTTCCTTAGCTCCAATAGATGGAATCAACTTAAATTTTCCATACACATTAATTTGCTTTGTGGAACCTCACCTCCCTGTTTATTTAATTTTGCAATCATTTGACTAATAGTCACAGTGGAATAAAAACTTCTAACCAAGTGATGTCGTAGGTGAGAAAGCCCTTTAGTAGAGAGATGTCTGAAACTCTCTCACACAAGCTTTAAATTTGTAGGATATGTTTCTATGTGTAGACATTTGGCAATTTGATGTAATTATGAATTCCAAAAATATAACTGGATCATGCTTGTAAAGTGCTCTGTTAATCTGGGCATGATTAAGTTATGATTAGGGCATTAACTGGACACATCAGTAAGGCATTGAGCCCCACCCCTTGGTGGATGGGGAAATTGAATATAAAAGGCAAGGCAAAGGACAGAAGGGGCAGTTTTTTGGAGTTGCAGTTCTGAAGTTGAAGTTTTGATGTTGGAGATTTGATGTTGGAGAGAAGGCCCCAGGAGAAGAGAAGTGACCCATTCACCTGATAGTCTATAGCTGACCTTGTGGAGGAAACAGGGGAGCTAATCCTGGAGAGAAGTGCAGGCCCCAGAAGAGAGGAACCCAAGAAGCCTGAACCCTGGCAAACGCCAGCAGCTGTCTTGCTCTAACACGTGGCAATGGGCGTGGGTGAGAGAAGAAACTTATGCTTTATGGCCTGGTAACTGTGGACTTCTACCCCAAATAAATACCCTTTATAAAGACCAACCCATTTCTGGTATTTCGCATTAGCTTCCCTTTGGCTGACTAATACAGAATTTGGTACTGAGGAGGGGGGAAGTGCTTTTGCGTATACCAAAATGTTGGAACAGTTTTATAAATGGGTAAGGGGTATTTTTTTGCAGGAATTGTGAAATGCTTGATGGAAAAGGCCTAAATCACTTTGAAGACACTGTTGATAGTAATATGGAAACTAAAGAGACTTTCTATGATGCCTTAGAAGTAAATGGTGAAACTATTATTGGAAACTGCAGGAAAGGCGATCCATGTTTTAAAGTTGCAGGAAACTTAGCAAGATTAAATCCTAATGTTATATGAAAGACAGAATTTGAAAATCGGGAACTGGAGCATTTAGCTGAAAAACTTTCCAAGGTAAACTCAGAGAATGTGGCTTGACTTCTTGCAGTTTATAGCAAAATACTAGATGAGCGAAATACACTAAGGACAGATTTTTTGGGCACAAAGAAAACAGAAGCTGATTCTCAAACTTCCAAGTTTCTGGAAATCAAGTTCCCATTTAAAAGTGCCCCATTTGAAGACTTAGCTAAATCTGAAACTTGTAACTCATAATTGAAGTTGCAGTTATCTCAGAAAGACTTGTGGAAAGTCTTACTGTCTGATGTCTTGAAACCCTGCTTCTCTCAAATTTTTTGAGAGAGCTGTATGAACAAAACCACTGCCAGCTTGGACAAAAGAGGACATGGAAAGGAAAAATTGAAGGAGAAAGAGCTTTAAGAAGTAACCCATGGAAGCTGAGATCTGAAATTAAGACAATGCCTTGGGCCAAGAAAGGAGTCCAACCCTATGTACAGAGAGGGTGATTTTGCCCCAGCAATTGAAGAAGGTGGATGTTCACACCCAATGTTCTGGGAGAGTTTTGCCTCCCCAGGGCACAGAAAGGGTGAGTTTGCCCCAGCAGTTGAAGAGGGTGGATGTTGCCACCCAATGTTCAGGAAGAGTTTTTCTGCCCTAGGGTACAGGGTGGGTGAAGCATATTCTTCAAAGATTAGGGTGGTTAAGGTCAGCACCCCATAGGTCTGAGAGGGGTGTTACTGTCCCCCATGGATTAGATAAGGACAGGTGGTCAACCCATTGCTCTGAGAGGGTTGAACCTGTATGCCAAAGGTTAGGGAAGGCCTGGTGGTCAACTCGTTGCTCTTGAAAGGGTTGAACCTGTATGCCAAAGGTTAGGGGGCATTTTGTCTTCACCTCAGTGTACTAGGGGGCTAAGACTCTAACCCAAAGATTGAGTAAGGTGTGGTAATTACCCCAGCACCCTTGGAGTGTGAGGTCTGGAGCTTGGTTGACACCAAGATGCTTGATGAGTGTGGAACCAAGCAAATGGCCCTTGGGCAAGCCTGTGGAAAGAGTGGGTTCCCATGTGGCCCCAAGGAGAAGAAACCATCATCTTAAGAATGACTCTCAGATTTTGAAATTGAATGGAGGATGCCCTGCAGGTTTAGTGAACTGTAGATGATCCATGACTCATGTTTAACATTCCAATTTCTCCTTATGATATCGAAAATGTTTATCCTTTGTCTTTCCATTTGTGTATTCAAAGCAGTTAAATGTTTTTGTAAGTTTCAGAGGTCTATAGCAGACGGGATTTTGCCTGAAGACAAAGTGTATTTCTTTAAACTGATTATGATATGATTTTTACTTGAATTGTTACTGATTTAAGTTTTTTTGAATATTGTAATGTATTTTTGGAATTCAGAGGGTGGAATGTAGCCATTTGGCAATTTGATGTAATTATGAATTCCAAAAATATAATTGGATCATGCTGGTAAACTGATCTGTTAATCTGGGCATGATTAAGTTATGATTAAGATGTTGACTGGGCCACATCAGTAGGGCATTGAGCCCCACCCATTGGTGGGTGGGGAAATCAAATATAAAAGGCAAGGCAAAGGACAGAGAGAGTAGTTTTTTGAGTTGCAATTATGAAGTTGGAGTTTTGATGTTGGAGTTTTGATGTTGGAGGGAAGGCCCCAGGAGAAGAGAAGTGAGCCGTTCACCTGATCGTCTACAGCTGACCTCATGGAGTAATTAGAGGAGCTAAGCCCAGAGAGAAATGCAGCCTTGGGAAGAGAGGAACCCAAGAAGCCTGAACCCTGGCAAACATCAGAAGCTGTCATGCTTCAACATGTCGTCATGGACTTTGGTTAGAGAAGAAACTTACACTTTATGGCCTGGTAAATGTGGACTTCTACCCCAAATATATACCCTTTATAAAGACCAACCCATTTCTGGTATTTTGCTAACTAATACACTATGATGTCCTTATTTTCTATTGCATTTGTTTCTTTTTCTAGCTTTTGGAATATCTGCCTTTGAATGTAGTGATTAAAGTCTGCTAGGGGATTTAGGGACAGAGGCAAGAAATACCATTTCCAGTGATTAACCAGGCATCTGGTGCATGAGAAACTACCAAAACAGGGTTCAAACCTGGTCTGGGAATCTGTTCTAAACTGCCATCCAATCTCAGAAGCTGCCTGTGGAATATCAAATCCAGTATGGTGACCAAATGTTGCCTGGTCTTTGAAGGTAAGTAATCTGCATGTGGGATAGGCTGATGCATCTACCTCAGCCACTGGACTCCTTTTCCAGGGAAATTGGGCACCTGCTTCTACGTGCAATATCATTACAGTGATGGGGAGGGAAGTTCTCACACAGCAGCTGCTTCATCAGTTTCAAGTAAGTCTCCTTCTGTCTCCATGTTACAATATGCTGCTAAGACCAGAACTCACCTGACAACAGCCACCCCCCACCTGTTTTTATGTTTGTTTTTACTATAACTTCTCAAGGCCCCCTGAACACTTTGGAATGCTGCTTTCACTTGGTGATGCCCAATTCTCAGAAATTGTTGCAGTAGAAAAGGAAGAATAGACTACATTCTCCTGTATTTGCCATTGCATTTCTTTTTGAAAACCTCAATGGAACATTTTAGAAAAGAAAGAAGATTGAAAATCACCTCTGCTTCCTTCTTAAGAACTAAAAAACACAAAAAATCAAAAAGAAAGATCATAGAAAGAAGCCAATACTAAAAAGAGCAGAAATAAATGAAAGAGAAAATAAATATATCATGGAAACAAATTAACTAAATCATAATCCTGTTTTTTTTAATCTGTAAGTAAAACTAATAAGCCACTAGGGAAAACTGATTATGAGGGGGAAATTAACCAAATTAGGAATCAAAACAGACACATTCTGTACAAAACCTATGGACACCAACAGGACATGGAGACTTGAATGAAATATTGAGGCCTAAAATGTTGGACTTCAGAGATCAAAAGGTACCAAGTCTGAAAACCAGCTAACAAAACTGATACACACCACACACACACACAAATCATGAAATATTGGAAATTCTTATTAGTTAAAATAATTGAAGCCATTATTTTTTAACAAACCAAAACAACCTCCCACAACCCACCAAAAACATTCCAGAAAGAAAACTACAGTCTGAGACTCTCAGGCTGATGAAATATTCCATTTAAGGAAGAAAAACCACCCAAATTACACAAACTCTCTGAGACAGGAGAAAAACAGAGAACATGTTTCAGTTTCTTTAATGAGACCAGCATATCATTAAGATCACAGTCAGACCAGGGCATTTTGAGAAAAGATCAATAAAAACCATGTATTTCATAAATAGAGATACAAGCATT
>JAQZBX010071051.1:0-15308 GCA_029593785.1 Cabassous unicinctus
GCCATTCTTCTTTGGGTGCTTATATTCAAGAAGCTTGTGTTCTTCTTTAAGTAAAATAATGTATAAATGTATATACGTGTATAATTTGTTAAGTAAAATCAATGTACAAATAGATAAGTAAAAGCTCAAAATAAAACAGAAGAAAACTGTAAATTAAATGGGTACTCTGAGACATCAAAGAGAAAGAAGTATCAAAATATGAGGATTAAGTGAACAGGTTCTGGTGCTCTGTGAATTCCAATCCCAGCTTGACCACTTTCTATTTCTGAGCCCTAGCGCCAAGTCAGGAGCACACCAGGCTACACAAATGGAAAGCACCACCCTCCCCGACTCCCAGCTCCTTCCACTGCCCCCACGCCCAGGGACTCCACCTCCATCTCTTCTCACTTGCCCTTCTAAAATGGTCGTTTCCAACCCGTACTGAGAGGCTGCCTGGTGTGGCTGGATTAAGTCACAGATGACAAGAATAAGGCCAAAATACTGTAAAATATTTTTCTTGCATTTCACACGTCAATTCATTTTGATGGTTAAATATAAAATGTTTTTGTTGTTTTTTATCTATTTGTAAAGTTGGCTTAAGTGTCAAATTATATAATATTTCACACCCTTTAAAAAAGAGGCATTAATCAAGCATGGAAGGAATTTTATTATCCAAGTTTATTCTATTTTTTTATGAGAAGGAAAAGGCAGCTTGGTACTCAGCGTCATGGCAAGCTGCTGGGTGTCCCCAGTGTGGGTTTGAGTCTATTTTTGGAAGAGGGATAAGTCAGATGTTAAACTAAATTCTAAAATAAACCTGCCTGTGTTTCATTCAAACATCACATAAATATCATAATATATCTTCATTCAAAAATTGAAGAATTCTACACATACCTTAAATTGAGGCAGTAAAATAAATAATAAAAAAATGCCTAGTACATTCATCTATATGCAGGCCATTCTTAACAAAAATAAGTCTCAATAACAAATCTTGTTATCCTAGCCAATAAATACAACCAGAGAACATAAGCAATTTCCTCTAAAGTCATTCAGCACGACATTTTTAATGGTACATTCAGAAATGCAATCTCAGTTTGCAACAAGATTTTCAAACTTGGTGATTCAAGAAGCTTTATGGATTACTTTCCTGGCTACAACTGCTGCCCTTGGTCAAAGGTGATGACACAGATAAATCAACACCTGTTGCAGACCATACTTTATTTCTTAGGAGTTCTTGCTTCCCCAAATCCGCAATGCTAGATAATAGTTTGTTTTCTTCTGCACAGTTTTCTTCTACCTATTAGTCACATGAGTGAAAATTGAAAAATCTTCAAAATGTTATTCATACCTGACAATTTGAAACACTTTCTGAAATATTTTTGACAAAGAAAAATGTATAATATAAACAAAATCACTGGAGTGAATATAAAGCAAATAAATATGGAACAAATGGAAAGCTTTATGAGACAGCTTTGAATGGTGATTTAAAAGTGCATGGCAAGGTGAGCACTAAATTCCAAAATCAACCTGCCTGGGCCTCATTCAAACATCACATATATATCACAATATATCTTCATCTGGAAAAATGAAGAATTCTGCATGTACCCTAAATTGAGGTATATAATAAATCACAACAAATATGCACAGGTGCATATATCTGCATTAATTTGTAGGAAACTGCCAGTACAGTATTGCCTCTTTTAGCTCTACAGAGTAGTTAAATTGCCAGAGTCTTTCTACTTTAAATGGTCTCAGGATATTTTCAGAGAACAATTTAAATTGATTTTACTGCTCTGCCAACACAGTTATAGTTGAGAAATAGAGTAGAAAATGCATATGTATTAGATTATTTTGCAAATTGGTAACATCTTTGCTATTTTCTTCCCCCCTTTTAATGGATTTAAATTAGAAACACTAATGACTCTGTTAGCATATTTTGAGCTCAGTAAGATGCTCCAGTAGAAATGTTCTTTGGTGCATTTGGAGAAAGATAAACAGTTGAGTCAAAATAATATTTCACTGAAAATATGGTGTTTTAAAGAATGTCTAACGCATCTCGTAGCATTTTAAATAAATGTATGGGATCATTGTGAACCATGCTGAAAGGAAGAAGTTATTGACAAGCACAATTTTCCTTCCACAACTTTAAAATTAAAAAAAAAAATCTATTCCTCTGTGAATCATGCTCAAATGAGTTCTGCTATGTCTTATGTTGGGAAAATATTATCTTAGGCATATTTATTCACCAGTTCTTTGGCATAAGGTCTTTAATATTATTTTAATAGAAATGATTTCCTTATATTTATTTCTTTGCTTTATTTTACATGAACTTTTTTATATTTAAAAATTGGCATGGGCAAACTGGAGACATCAGGGCATGTGTGATTACTCAAACAGAATTAATTCTCAATTGGTATTTCATGAGATGCGCAAACAGAGGAATTGCACAGAACATAAATCCAGAAAACACAGTGAAGGGGGCTGGAGCTAGGAATAGAAGAGGCAGACATTGAACATTCTGTTTCTCAAGGACAATGTGATCTGCAGTTCTGCTTCTTTTGGCAGGCTTGTTGCATTCTTGTATTGCTTCTCCTTCATGGTGGCTTTCTCTGTCTGCACACTGCAGACCTTCTGCACCCAGGCATACAAACCACATGCTTTTGGAAGTCTGACTCAGGGCTAACTGACCCAGACTTCTGGTATACCACTGTTCCTAAGCAGCTCTTTGATCAGCTTCCTTGGAACAGGGCACCTGCACCTGGCCCAATTGATTCTAATCACAAATACGTAGTGTCATGAAGCAAAATCCTTCATTCATCCAACAAATACTCATCCTTACTAGTTGATAAACACTACATAAGGTAGAAATAAAAGGCAGTCTTTGATTTCATTTTGATTTCATGAGCTCACAGTTTAGTGGAACAGAAAATATTCAAATAATCACACTAATTAAGGCATAATTATCTAACTAAGAAAAACTCAGAAGGAAAGAAAGACATTTCTGAGAGTGAATGACAAAGGAAATCTAGATTGGAAGGTCAAGGAGCATTTATCTGAGGAATTGAGGTTTGAGATGGGATTAGAAGGATGAATAGGAGTTCTCCAAATTAAGGACAGAAGAAAGGGTGAACGCAGCATTCCTAAGAAAGGAAACGACATATACAAAGGCCCTGTGGTAGAAAGAGGGATGGCACACCAATGCATTGTGAGAAGGCCTCCATAGCTGGAAAGAGGGAGCAAAAATATGATTGGATTCAGTGGGGGCTGGTGAGATATTCAGGGGCTTACTGGTTTGGTCTCTATTCTTAGAACAATAGGAAGCCTTCAGATAATTTCTGACAAGCAGGTAACTTGATGAGACTTCTGTTTGAAAGATGTCCTGATTATAGTGACGAGAAGAGACCACATACAAAAGTGGATGCCAGCCCAGTTTGGTGGGCACTTAGAAGTACACATAAAAAATGATAGAAGTTTTGCCCAAAGTGATCATAGTATGAGTGAAGAAACAGAGATTATTTTTTCTTGAAACAACAACATTTCTCATCTCACAGTTTTTGTGGGTCAGGAATCCAGCGTGGCTTAGCTGGGTCCTCTGTGTCAAGGTCTCTCACGCATTGCAATCAAGGTTTAGTTGTGTGAAAGCGTGAGTGGGGAAGGCGCTGCACTGAGATGTACGTGGTTGTTGGATTTACTTGCACATGGGCTATTTTACTGATGGCCTAATTTCCTATCTGGAAGTTGGCCAGAAGCCTCCCTCCATTCCTTGCCATGTGGGCGTCTCCATAGCTCACAGCATTGCAGCCTGCTTCATCAAGGTGAGCAAGCCAGAAAGGCAAAAAAGAGAAGGACGTCCGCAAGAAAGAGAGAGTGTGCTAGCAACACTGAAGTCTTCTGTAACCTCAGGGAAGTGACATACCAACACTTTCTGCTGTAGCTCAGAGGTCGGGATCATCAGGGGCCATCTTAGAAGTCTGCCTACCCCAAGATATTTCTGTATTTTCTGAATTCTCTATAATAAATATATACATATACCTTTTAATATAGAGATCAAAGATCCTTGTAAAACCAAAAATAGAAAATGTAATCACAAAACACATCTTTGTGTCATTACACAGGGAGTTCTGCCTTTCCAGGGACACACACACAGTGTGAATTCGCTACAATTAACCCTTTTTCTGTCAGTGTGTGTGTGGATTGTATTTTTTCACTACTACAGAAAGGACTTTTCTGAGTATTCTTGAACATATCTCCTGTTGCTCACATGCAAGAGATTTTCCATACCTGAGAGTGGGGTTGCTGGGACTGGGGTTTGCTAATGTTTGGCTTTCCACAAAATAGAGAGATTTAAAAATGAAACTGTTATGAAAAATTATGTTCCACTCTAGGATTGCAAGGCCCTGCTGGAGAAGAGGCCAGGGATGGGGCGTGTGCTCTTCCTAACGGCTCTACAGAAACTAAATAGTGAGGACTAAAGATGCCCCTAATCTGGAAAGGGTTGATCTGACCTCTCTAGGATTCAGCTTGTGACAATGAATTTATTATCAGGGTACTCAAAACATCCAAGGTAATAGGACACAGTTTATTTTATTTATTTTATTTTATTTTATATTTTATTTTATTTTCTATTTATTTAATTTTTATTTCTTTTGAGGTATTGGGGACCAGGGATTGAACCCGGGACCTCATATGTGGGAAGCCAGCACTCAGTTACCAAATCAGAATATAGTAGGTGGAATTCTTTTATACCTGTCCCCTGTTCTAGTAAACGGGTTCATTTGGAACCAACTTGAAAGGCATGCAGATTTTGGCCCCAGAGAGCTCACTGCACTTGTGGAAGAAGGTGGTGAGCAGAATTCTAGGATGGTCCTGAACTTCCCGCCCTGGAGTGCAGCTTCTTCGAGCACTGCCCCTCCACCTGTGAACAGGTGGAGCTTCACCCCTGTGCTTTGGCTACGTTATACAGCAAATGGGAGGGATTTTGCAGAGACAATTAATGTTTTTACTCAATGGATTTGAGTTGAAGAAACCAGAAAATGTTCTGAGTGGGCCCGGCCTAATCAGGGGATCCCCTTAAAAGAGGAGCCAGGCCTTCCCTGAACAAGAGGGTCCCAGTGCAGAGAGTGTCCTGCTGGCTTTGGGGAAGCAAACAGCCACGTTGTGCTCTGCCTGTGGAGGAGGCCCCGAGCCAGAGACCTGAGGCCGACCTCCACGTGGCAGCCAGCAAGCAAACAGGAGCTTGGGTCCCACCCCTCAGGAACTGAACTTGGCAGCAACCTGAATGAACCTGGAAAGAGATTCTTTCCTGGTTGGGCCTCCAGATAAGAGCCCAATCCATCTGAAACCTTGAATACAGCTTTCCGAGACCCTGAGCTGAGAACCCAACTGTGCCATGCCTGGACTTCTGCCCTGCAGAATCTGTGAACTCATGACTCGGTGTTATTTTAAGAAGGAAATATGTGGTAATGTATTATGCATCGATAGAAGAACTGATATACCTTTCTACGTATGTTATAAATGTGTTTATCTTTCTGACCATTCAAAAGAAACATGTTTTAAAAGTCTTGGCGGAACTGTTGTACTTTAATTCCATCTAGATAGTTTATATAAAACTATTGATTTTGCTGGCTGTCCTTGTTAGCACTTTCAGTCTCTCTGTTTGTGTCTCTATATCTCTCTTCCTCGCTCTCTTTCCTCAAACAGCTCGTGGTTTTGTTCTTTCCTCCAGCCAGCCCACTGGAACCTCAGTCCAGACCAGGAACTTCTATTGGCATTTAAAAGCTGCAATAACGATAAAAACAACAAAGCTGGGTATATTGCTAAACCAACCCTGAGACACTGGGTACATTTGTTTAATTTCTGGCCACTGTTCTGTGTTCACCTGCGTCCCTTGATCTCATCTTCATAAATTGTGAATCTCCAGACAGCGCTCAGCCTTATCCCAACCTATGACCTGCAGCTAGGGGATAGCTGAGTTCCTCCATCTCCTGTGGCACAATGTTTCATCCCTTTAACCCACAGGAAAAATCTCCAGGCAGCCTCTGATTGTTCTCAGACCCCTGGTAGCTCCAGTCTGAGGATGCAGCCTCCTTCACTACTTCATGCTTCTTTTCCTTTTTGGCAAGTTCACTTCTACATGGTTGGAGCAGATGAAATGCCTCAAAAACTGAATATATCACCCTTTGGGACTGGAAGTCTACAACTAGAATCCTTGAGCTACTGTTTATAGATTATTCTTTAAGCTGCACTTATTAAACGCAAAGTAGGTAGATATGGAGGACTGAAGGGAGAGAGAGAAAGAATGAAAGACAAAGACACACGGAGACAGAACAGGTTATTCAAAATGAACCTCCAAACCAAATTCGCAGTGTTCAAGGAACTGTGGCTGAATAGAATAAAAGCAAGCAAAAGGGACAGTGAGGAAGAGAGACAGACACAGGGAGAAAACTCATTTTTAGTTTTCCTAGCTATTCCAGGGAAGAAATGACATGCAAATTTGTCATTGGTTAGGTCTTGTCATCTTGCATGCTCGATGTTCATCAGTTGGAGAAAAGGAAAAGCACTAAACAGTTTCAACATTGTAATTTTCTACTATCTTGGAAAATGAACTTTAAAATAGAAATAGCAAAAATATAGTGGTTTTTGCTTCTCCCCAACCTCTTTTTTACTTCTCTAACTCATCCTTTGGTAGTGTCCATAAATAAAAATTGCAGATTTTGAGTCTATTCCAATTTTTATAAGTTGTCACAAGTGGCACACCACTCACCTTGCTCACCATATCATCAAATGGTGACCACTGCTTTAATCTCCCATTACCAATGGCTCTAGATTTTGTAGTGGGGACAGTTTGAGACTTCCAAGGGGGACCATAGCACAATCTCACATTCCCCAAATGTGCCACTTATTCCCTGAGCTTGCCAGGGCTGCTATGACGAATACCACACAGTGGGTTGGCTTAGCAACAGACATTTGTTGTCTCACAGTTTAGGAGGCCAGTAGTTCAAAATCAAGATGTCGGCAAGGCCGTGCTTTCTCCCGGGGTGGATAGCATTCTGGTGATGACCATCCTGTGTCTGTCACATGTATTCTGTCTGCCCTCCCCAGCTTCTTCTGATTTATGGACTCTTCCTGTGGTTTTCCCTGTGGCAATAGAAGTTCCTCTCTTTATCAGATTTCCAGTCATATGGATTAAGACCCACCTGACTCAATTTAACCTCAGTTTAACTCATAACAACATCTCCAAAGACCTTATCTACAAATATATTCACACCCACAGGAACATGGATTAATGACTGAACATGTCTTTTTTGGGAGACATGATTCAATCCCCAGCATTCTCTTTTTCACTATTTTTAGTTTTCACCTGCACTTGCATTACTTCAGTTGACTTAACCAAAACCACTGGGGCTTCATTTTCTTGGCCTGAAAAACATGTATTGAACTTGTCATTTTTTTATCTTTTGCCTGTTTCATATTAGTATTCATGAATATACGAAGGTTTGCAGTGAAGTTTTCAAAAGTCTCTTTAAAATCATCATTATCCACTTAGGTGTGTTTATTCCCAAAGAAAGAGTAAAAAGTCATCGTGAAGGAAAAGGGAGAGGATGATTTCGAAAGACTCATTTTCAGCCATTAGGTTTCATCAAAAGGAGAGAAATACGTCAGGTTCTGCAACTTGAGAAAAGAGGAGAATGAGTTGGCTGAAGCTGGGGAGAATTATGGAGTAGAAGATCTGGCCAATGTTGTTCATCTTTGAAAAAATGTAATGTTTTCCAGGATTCTCCTTGCATTAATGCCAGTGCCCATAAACGGAAGTGACAACAATTTTGGAGAAATTAATACCAGTGTCCATAAATGGAGGTGACAGTTTTTGGAGAAGTGTGTATCATTATCCATCATAATAAGATATAATGATATAATAAGAAAGTTGGGCAACAAAGGCAAAGAGGAAGGCTTGGTCCCAAATCTGCTTGATTTATCAGTTCTTAAGGTAAGAAGTGCCACTGTATTTGGCTCCCACAAAAAATCTTCTGCCTATGATGGAGCATGGGTCACGTCCAGTTCCCCTGCAAGAGACTCACAATATTGGACAGCCTGGCTGAGCCAAATGGGGTACGTATCAATCAGGTGGACCAGCACTGCCACAGGGGTAAATTTCTAGCTTGTATTAAAGATTGCAGAGCACCTATGAGACAGTTAGAATGAGGATGACACAGAGGATAAAGCCACTATCAGGAACTCAGAAAAGAAAGTGAAGTTACTGTTAAAAGTGTAAAGTGTGAAGAAGAAATTTGTAGTAGTTATTGTAATATACCTTAAAGTTCTCTTTCTAGTCCTATTGAGTGCTTGTTTGTTTACTCATCTCTCTGTATTATGACACAAGAGTGGAGTAGAGGGGTTTCTAAGCTGCCTAAAAATTTCAAAGCATACTATACTACATGGAAAACCAAAAGTGCCCTTTAAATTACTGCTCCACCACCCTCATTTTCCCTTTTTTTTTTTAATTCTTCTTCAAATCTTAGTTAAGTGTGTAATTAACATCACCTTACCTTAGCTAATTCATGTAGAAATTTAAAATCATAGTTCAAGTATTGACTGCTGTATGTCAGCCAAAGGGGTGCTGATGCAAATACCAGAAATCTGTTGGCTTTTATAAAGGGTATTTATTTGGGGTAGAAGCTTACTGTTACCAGGCCATAAAGTGTAAGTTACTTCCCTCACCAAAGTCTTTTGCCATGTGTTGGAGCAAGATGGCTGCTGACGTTTGCCAGGGTCCAGCCTTCCTCTTCCTTTTAAGGTTCCATGGTCCCAGCTTCTTCCAATATCAGCTGTAGGCTGGGATGAGTCTCATCTCTCTCCTGGGTCTCATTTCTCTCCAGGCTCAGTTGCTCTGCTCTTTCCACAAGGCCAACTGTAAACTATCAGGCAAATGGCTTGTCTTTCTTCCCAGGGCCTCTGCCATGTCTGATGGAGCCTTCTCTCCTTCCTCATGTATCTGCTTCTCTGTGTATTTACTTCCCGGGGATCCAGTATTAAAGCTCTAACTCTCTCCTTTGCCTTGTCATTTTCACTGTGAGTTCCTACCCACCAAGGAGGGCAGGGACTCATCGTCCTATGACTGGCCCAATCAAAGCCCTAGTCATAATTTAATCAAGTAAAGTGAAACCTCTGAATTCAATACAATCTAATACACCCTGAGGAACAGACCAATTCACAAACATAATCCAATATCTATTTTTGGAATTCATAAAACATCTTAGGCCCTAAGCTCCTGTCCAGTGGCCTAATCCAATCCTTTAAGTATCAGCCTAGACAGCAACATGGTGTCATTTTTCCTCTGGTTGTTTTAAGGCATGACCTTAAGAACTAAAGTTTTTACTCTTCACAGATTGATATAAATAACTTGTGTTTACAGAGGCCTAAAAATGAAGATTAAGGAATAGGATGCATATGTGGACTCTTTAAGATCTACAAAAAATTCAAATGTATTTCCAATATCAAAACTGGGCTGGAATACCATACAAAAGGAAGAGTAAGTATTTATAAAAGGTAGAAACTCTGAGGAAGTGAGCAGATATTTAAATGGAAGAGTGTTTGGAGAGGGAAAACGGACTACAAAAGGCAGAAGGGAAGAAAGGATAGCCTTTTGTTCAGGGACTGATAACCTATGCCAAACTGTTTTCTGAATGGATTTTCCATAAAGCAGTTGTGGCAGTTTGAAATTATTGATGAATTCCAAAAAGAAATACTGACTATGTTTGTAAACTGGTCTGTTCCTCTGGGCTAAGATACCACTGCCCCCTTTCCAAAGCTTAAAAAAATTTTTAAAGAGATTTTACATCACAGAAAACAGATTTAACTACCATTGAATTTTGGGGATTGCTTTGTTTTCTGCACAGAGGTATAGGTTAATTTAGGTTTGGATGAAATTTTCTTTAATATCACAATCAGCATTCTACCTGGGCCCATAAAGAGAAAAACTGTCTTAGATAGTTATCACAATTTTTATTTTTTGCTCCTGATGAGCATTTCCTGAGTTACTGTGACCAATAGGAGGCCCCAGAGGTCACAATTCCATGGAATGGAATAGCGTATAAAACCCAATTTCAAGGAGAAAAGGGAATCTCCCTGTAGAGAGAAGTGAACTGTGAGTGAAATCTAGCCAAAAAAAAAAAAAATGGCAGAAGGGAGTTTTATATTTTTACCCGAGACTACTGGTGTCCACTCCTAACTTCTAGAAAATTCTTTTCTCTACATCCTCCATTCCTTTTCCTTGTGATCTTGGCTAAATATTTTCAGGGATGGCTTTGTAACTTGCTTGTTAATTGCAAATTAATTGAGCAATAACCAAATAATTACATATTCCCTGATTTAAGAAATAGAATAACAACCACAATACAACAGCTATACTTACATGATTAGTGTGCATCTCACAACCTGAGACCTAAGATGGATGATAACTGCGCTGTCCATCTTGATGGCCACTGGCTTAAAATTAACTAAACTGGAAAACCAGTTCCTTAGGCACACTAGCCGCATTCCCAATGCTCAGTAGTCACACGTGGTGAGAGGATACCACAATGGACAGTGCAGGTATAGAACCACCCCATCATTCCAGAGATTTCTCTCAGTGAGCCTTAGTGCTGATGGCATTATTCCCACTTTGGAGCTCGGGAGTTGGCAGTATGGAGCATACTCCATTTGTGAAGGTCACCCTACTAATCAAGGACAGCTTAGGGACATGGACAGGGTTTAACCTCTTCCATAGGAGTCAGTTGAGATGCCTGCTGCTCTAAATGAAGGGTAAAATCTCAAATACATACAGCAGGGGTTCTTAACAAGGGGTCCATGAGCTTGAAACATTATTCTTGTGGGGTTGTGTTGGTGTGTGATATATTTATTAAATAATACATGGTATAGTGTGAACTTAGTAAGGGGTTTGTGGTTTTTGCCTGACTGGCAAAGGGGTCCATAGAACAAAAAAGTTAAGAACCCTGACATACAGGGACTGGGCAGGTAGAAGCAGATAAGATGTGTGTTCATAGTAAATGTTGAGGCCAGTTAAGTGAACTCTGTCTGTCCCACCTAAAAGTTTATAAGTTATTTTAAAGAAAATTCCACAGTCCTGACCAAACGAAACTCATCTGACCTGAAACTAGATCACTGGTTTGCAATGGCTACTTTATATGTTTATATATTAATTCAAAATCATGAGATGTTTGGAATTTTAAATAAGGAAAATAGTAAAGATTAAAAGTTACTATGAGGTAATAGAGGAGTTAGGGAAGTTGTATTATGTTATTTAGTTTATAAGGGAAATTAACACACACAAAAAATTGGTACCTTCCAAAAGAACTGTATTTAAAAAGTGAAACTAAAATATGTAAGCATAATAGAAAATATGGGAATGAAAGGCACAGTAATGGAGATTAAAAATACACTAAGTCATACAACAAAAGATTTGAACAGGCAGAAGAAAGAGTCAGTGAACTGGAAGACTGGGAAATTAAAAGCCTACAGTCAGAATAAGAGATAGAAAAAATAATAGAAAATATTGAGCAGTATCTCAGGGACTTGAGTAACAGGATGAAGCATGAAAACATGTCCATTATGGCTGTCCCAAAAGAAGGGAAGGGAAAAGAGACAGAAAGAATATTTGAGGAAATAATGGCCAAAAATTTCCCAACCCTTATGAAAGATATAAATATACATGTACAAGAAGAGAAACATATTCCAAAAAATATAAACTCTAATTGACCTACTCTGAGACACTTATTAATCAGAATGTCCAATACCAAAGATTGAGAGAGAATTCTGGTAGCAGCAAAAGAAAAATGATTTATCACATACAAGGGATCCTTAAAAAGACTAAGAATCAATTTCTTATCAGAAACCATGAAAGCAAGAAGGCAGAGGTAGGATATAGTAGCAGTACTGAAAGAGAAAAACTGCCAGCCCCAAATTCTTTATCTGGAAAAACCATCATTTAAAAATGAACGGAGAGTTTAAAACATTCACAGATAACCTGAAACTGAAAGAGTTGGTCACCAAAAGACCTTCCCCACAAGAATTTCTAAAGGGAATTCTTCAGGTTGGAAGGAAAAGACAGGAGAGAGTAGCTTGAACAGTGTGAAGAAATGAAGATCTTCGGTAAAAGTAACTAAATGGGCACATGAAAAAACCAATAGTACTGTATCCTCAATTTATAAGTCTACTCTTTAATTCCTGTAAAACTCAGAATACAATTGAATTTAAAAAGTCATATTTCCTTATAATGGGCACACAACATATAAAGAGGTAAAGTGGTACAAAAACAACATGAAGAGGGGACAGAAGAATATGGGAGCAGAGAATGTGTATGCTATTGAGGATAAGTTGGTATCTTTTCAAATTAGTAGGTTATAGACATAGGTTATATAATACAAATCACAGGGTAACCAAAAAGAAAGTATTCTAAAAGTATAAAGAAACAGAAATGAGAAGAGGATCATTCAGATACATCACAAAACATCAACTTTACAGAAAAGGAGGCTGCAATAAAGGAAAAGAGAGACAAAAAAAAATAAAAATAAAAACATATAAAACCCAAAGGAGAAAATGGCTGAAGTAGTACTTTTACAGTATTAACACTAATGTTAATGATATAAACTCCCAATTTAAAAGACACAGAATGGCAGAATGGATATAAAACACAAAGCAACTGTATGTTATTTACAAGAGATCCACCTTAGACCCAAAGACACAAATAGGTTGAAAGTGACAGGATGGAAAAAGATAATCCATGCAAATAGTACCCAGGGGGCTGGGGTAACTAAACTAATATCAGACAAAATAGATTTTAAGTCAAAAGCTGTTATAAGGGACAAAGAAGGATACTATATATTAATAAAAAAGCCAGTCCACAAAGAAGAAATAATCATAAATATTTATGCACCTCACCACAGTGTCCCAAATCACATGAGGCAAACACTGGTAAAATCAAAGGGAGAAATAGGCACTTCTACAATAATAGTTGGAGACTTCAATACATGGCTCTCATCAATAGATAGAAAATCTAGACCAGGGGTTTTTAACCAGGGGTTCATGGAAAGATTTCAGGGGGTCTGTGAGCTTGAATTGAAAATTCAAAAAAAAAACATTATTCTTGTGGAAACATGTTGGTGTGGGTGTGATATATTTATTAAATAATACATAGTATAGTGTGGACTTAGTAAGGGGCTTGTGATTTTCACCTGACTGGCAAAAGGGTCTGTGAAACAAAAAAGGTTAAAAACCCCTGATCTAGAAGGTCAATAAGGAAATAGAGAACTTAAATAATATGATAAATGAACTACACCTGACAGAAATATACAGAATGTTGCACCCCAAAACAACAGGAAATGCATTCCTCTCAAGTGCACATGGATCATTCTCAAGGATGGGCTACATATTGAGTCACAAAAAATAGTCTCAATAAATTTGAAAGATTGAAATTATTCAGAGCATCTTTTCTGAACATAATGAAATGAAGTTGGAAATCAATAACATGTAGAAACTGGAAAATCTGCAACTATATGGAAGTTAAACAAGACATTTTTAAACAATCAGTGGGCCAAAGAAGAAATTGCAAGGGAAATCAGTAAATATCTTGAGATGAATAAAAACGAGACCACAGCATATCAAAACTTATGGGATGCAGCAAAGGCAGAGCTGAGAGGGAAATTTATAGCCCTAAAGGCTTACATTAAAAAACAGGAAAGAACTCACATCAAAGACCAAACTTCACACATAGAGGAACTAGAAAAAAAAAAAAAAAACACAGCAAACTAAACTAGGCAAGCAGAAGGAAAGAAATGACAAAGATTAGAGCAGAAATAAATGAAATAGAGAATAAAAAAGCAATAGGGAGCATTAATAAAACCAAAGTTGGTTCTTTGAAAATTCAATAAAATTGACAAACCTTTAGCTGGACAGACAAAGGAAAAATAAAGAGATGACGCAAGTAAATAAAATCAGAAATGAGATGGGAGACATTACTGCTGACCCCACAGAAATAAAAAGGATCGTAAGAGGATACTATGAACAACTGTATGCCAATAAATTAGACAACCTAGATGAAATGGACAAATTCCTAGAAACACATGAACAACCCACAATGAGTCTAGAAGAAATAGAATATCATGACAGGCCAGTCACAAGCAAAAAAGAAATTTGAATCAGCCATCAAAAATCTCCCAACAAAGAAGAGCCCAGGACTGGATGGCTTCCCAGGGGAATTCTACCAAGCATTCCAAGTTTTAACACCAATCCTGCTCAAACTATTACAATAAATCAGAGAAGGGAACACTACCTAACTCATTCTATGACGGCAACATCACCCTAATACAAAAGTCAAATAAAGATACAAGAAAAGAAAATTAAAGACAAATTTCCCTTATGAATATAGATGCAAAAATTCTCAACAAAATACTAGCAATATGAATCCAAGAGCACATTAAAGGAATTATACGCAATGAGCAAGTCAGATTTATCCCAGGTGTGCAAGGGTAGTTCAACATAAAAAAATTAATGTATACACTACATTAACAAAATGAATCAGTAAAACCACTTGATCATCTCAACTTATACAGAAAAGACATTTAAGAAGCCTAGGATCCTTTCTTGATTAAAAAAAAAAAAACTTAGAAAACTAGGAGTAGAAGGAAATTTCCTCAACATGACAAAGTGCATATATGAGAAACCCACTGCTAACATCATATTCAGTGATGAATCCTGAAAGCTTTCCCTCTTAGATCTGGAACAAGACAAGGATGTCCATTGTCACCACTGTTATTTGACCTTATACTAGAAATTATATTCAGAGCCATTGTAACCGTTGGGGAAATTGATGTAATTATGAATTCCAAAAATATAATTGGATCATGCTTGTAAACTGATCTGTTAATCTGGGCATGATTAGGCTATGATTAGGGTGTGGAGCCCCACCCCTTGGTGGGTGGGGAATCAAATATAAAAGGCACGGCAAGAACAGTTTTGAGAAGCAGTCTTTTGAGAAGAAGTTTTGATGTTGGAAAGAAGGCCCCAGGAGAAAAGAAGCAAACTGTTAGCCTGATCACCTACAGTTGACCTTGTGGAGGAAACAGGAGCTAAGCCAGGAGAGAAATGCAGCCCCGGGAAGAGAGGAAGCCAAGAAGCCTGAACCCTGGGCAAATGTCGGCAGCTGTCTTGCTCCAACACGTGACAATGGACTTTGGTGAGGGAAGAAACTTATGCTTTATGGCCTGGTAACTGTGGACTTCTACCCCAAATAAATACCCTTTATAAAGACCAACCCATTTTTGGTATTTCACATT